>JAIFHC010000336.1:0-50000 GCA_021229015.1 Solen grandis | reverse complement strand
TCAACATATTTAAACTCAAATTATGCCACTTAACCCTTTCCCTCATAGAGGACACCATGAAAAGACCTATGCGAACAGCATAAAACCAGATCAGCCTGCGAGTAACTCGCAGGCTGATCTGGATTTATGCTGTTCGCTGCTCAGTGGTCTGGAAATGAGGATTTTGTAATTAAATCAGGCTTTATGTGATACCTATTGGGGGCGTCAAAATGAGTCTATATGAGGGAAAGGGTTAAATACACAAATCGAACACATGTTGGAAACTCATATTTAATGTTAACTTATTTCTCATTAAATTAAACAGATGAAATATAACGTTATATGTAGATATTATCCTGATTTTTATTCTTGACTTTTAAATCGAAAATGTACTTTTAACAGAATGTAGAATGATATTCAATTGCAAAATATTTTTGTTAATCAAAATGTGTGTGTGTGTTTTTTTTTTGTGTGTGTGTTTTTTTCGGAGAGTGAATAATAATTGGACTTCAAAATATCTCATATATTTTCAATACTTTCCTATAAACAAACATACACATACTTGTAAACAAAATTCAATACACTCAGTTTATACTTTTTTTATACACCAAATACAATCTATTTTATAATGAAATAATACATTTAAATCATTTAAGGACGTTTCAGTGGGTTACAGCTGATTTTAATTTTGGTAAAACATTTTTTTTTTTAATTTCTCATTTATTTTAAGTAGAATGATAGAAGAAAGCCAAAATTTTGATATTCGTGTGTTAAAAATTTTAATTTAAATTGGCAATTTCATTAAAAAGCATTTTGTAAAAAAAAAAAAAAAAAAAAAACAAAAAAACCTGGTGAGGTATGTATTTTTTTTACATTTTCAGAAAGCGTTTATATGAGAGGACTGACACTGAAATAATAATGGGTAATTTGTCCGTTGATTTTTTTTATTTAGAAATATATATAAATTTACAGTTTTGGGATAGTTTTTGTATACATTTTGGTCCGGGCACAAATGAGATTTTATGTCCGTTATGTATTTTCGATGCATATTTGACAGTATTTTTATCTGTAACTTATAGAATTCATTATAAGTTATAAATATTGATAACATATGTTAAAAATACCATTTAAATATGCTGTTACAGTATTTAGAAACAAATTTTCTCTTTATTTTTAATGCCATGTTTTTTGTTGTTGTTTTTTATTTCTTTTTCCCACAAATTTTAACAAATAGTGATGCTCTACCATAAGCTAAATCTCTAACACAAGCATGGTGACCCCCTATTTTTAATTCATATATCCTTTAGTTAATGTACTTATAAAAATATGTCCGTTAGAAATAAACCGCTCAAACGCCTTTAACGAAAGTATGTGTCCACAATATCTTTTGAAACTAATTTACTTTTACACGGGTAACACTTTATCATAGACATGAATAGGTTGAATAACGATAAAATGCTTCTAATTAAATGTATAGATCTCTAACATCAATATACTTAAAAATTCAGGCCTTGCAGAGTTTCCTGGACAAGAGATAAGACACTTTTCAGCAAAGTTAAACTCGACAAAACATGTCCATTCAATGGAGTACCCATACTCATTAATAATTCAGTGAATGGAACATTTATTGAGCTGAACTATCACTTGTTTTAAATGAGTGTTACCTGTTAAAAACGGTCTCGGGAAACGTTTGACGTTATTAAGATACCCATTTTATCTAGTGATATGAAAGTAGGACACCTGGATAGAATAATTTTGTGTCAGAAATATTTGGAAAGGAAATATCCGTGAAATGTCACAGTTTGTGTGATTTTTTTATACAAAAAAGAAAATTTAAAAATGAAACATAGAGGTACGTTTTTTCTTCTCTCTCTCTCTTTTTTTTTTTTTTTTTTTTTAATATGTTTAGCAATATTGAGCAGATATTATGAATAGCCAATGCATTTTGCAAATCATTGTTACATACTTATAAGTTCATTGTTTTCATATGTAATATTTACCCAAATACGGCATTGCAGGTTCAACAGACACATTATGAGTGACAGTTATGGGTTAACAGTTGAGTATGATGGAGATTTTACTTTTAAAATATCAAGATTATAATAATGATGCTGGTGATGACAGCTTAAGACAATCTTCTCTTCTCACTTAACCATTACCTCATGCATTTTCGTGTATACATTTTTGACTTGATGGATATTTACTTACTGAACTCTTTATGGTATGTGAAGCAAAGAATGTTTGTTTGCCGTGCATATTGTGTAGAATCCAGGACATCCGGTGGGTATCCACTGAGCATCGTTCTGCGCATTTCTGTCGTATTTCACCAGTTCATTTGTGAAAACCTCGTCGCGTTGTCGCGTGGACTATTTTGACGAAGAACACCGGGCGACAACACGACAGGGCGACGATGCGAGGTTTATACAAAACATCTCGATAATTTGTAACAACAACAAAACAAAAAACAAACAAAAACGCATTGTCGCTCTGTCGCTTGTTGAAAATTGAAACAAATTCCCGATGCGAGATTTGCGAAAGCCATGCGAAGATTAAGGCGATAATCATCGCCCTAAAGACCTTGCAACAAGCGACAACGCGATAATTATCGTGTCGTCGCGTGTAGGAGAGACCTGGATTAGGACACTGTAGAAAGAAACATAAGAAAAATGCGTTAAAATTGCATGAAATAACTAGCTAACTAGAATACTTGTTTTATTGTAAGATAGGAATTTCTTTTACTTATAGTACTTTTTATGACCACGCGTGAAAAAAATAATAAAAAGATTTTATACACAAGAAGGTATATAAATAATCTTTATTTATTTCATAATGGATTAGAATATTTTTGTGTTTTGACATGAAATTGGGGACATTAGCCTATTCATGTCTTTGTTTACTGGTTGTACGACTTCGTCATAGCATGATAATATAATCACAGCAACTAGATGTGATTTATTTAGGTGTATTAAATCTTTACTCGTCACTGAAAAAGATATTTCTCTAGAATGACCATACAACCATGATAAGAGAACATTGAAATAAATGGGATAGAGACATATTTTATGTCGCGTGCGAACGCGATAACTACTGCGTGAGCACGCGACAGTTCAACTAATGAACCGCTGATATTTAAATACGATTTGATGTCTTTAGCGTCCCCATCATAGAGCGCAATCACAATGTTTATTTTTAAATAAGTGTGTAGTGCTTAGTTAGAAAATATTAAGTGAAATTTTAATGATTAAAAAGGGGCGGAGCTAGCGGTTTCCCTTTAAGTTCTACTTCCTTAGGATATAACCTCATTTTGTTTGGACGACATGCGCGTCATGAATGATGTGACATTGTTATGTATAAAGCATGTATCTTAATTTGAAAGTGCGCTTTAATGTCACTAGATGTCTATTAAGTGGAAATTCTTAGTGTAGGTTAGGGTCTATGAAGAAAGTTCTTCATGATCTTCAAAGTCATGAAGATCTTTCTTCACAGATCCTAACCTACTTAGTGTTGGCTCCTCCCACCTTCTGCCAGAATCTGTCATGTGACGTTAAATGTCGCGAGTATATATGCAATGGCGGGAATAAGTTTAAACATATTTATTTTTCAGAACGTATCATGAAAATACAATATGAGGTGAGATAATATACAATTTGAGAATTGAATTGGATTGAAAGCTCAGAGCTTATTTAAAGTCCTTCAATATGCAATATCTTGCTGTAGTACCGATAAATATTAAAATATGTCAACACTACTCAAGATTTGACAATGTCACGTAAACGGATTAAAGATTATAATAAAAAAAATAGAACACTGTGTTATATGATAGAACGATTGATAATTAAAAGAGGGAGAGAGGGGGGGGTTAAATGTAAGGACGGGATGTTTACAAGAAAGAGTGAATATATTTCACTAATTAATTACTATAATAAATCAGTTCAGTTAATTCAACACCACAAATCTGATTGAATAACATGCTAATCAGGAGATAACCTTTTACTATTTATGATAACTCTTAGAACTGACTCAAAAATCGCATTATTTTCTTGGATTGTGAGGTTCGGATGACCATATAGTCGGATTTCGAACGAAGTGTCGGCTGGGATATCATTCAAATTAATGTTTCTACTTTCATTAAAGCGGGTGCACTCAAGTAGATAAAGAAATGAGGTTTCAATCTTACCACATATACAAAGAGGAGAATCTACAACATTTCGGAGAAATAGGTGATGATTGAGACCACTGCAATTTGTACGACTTGACTTGACTATTTGAGTTAACTGTCGCTTCGACAGTATTTTAATCATATAGCGACGTCCAGCTAAATACAGGTGGAGGAACCACCGACCTACCGCAAGCCAGCTGGAAGGCTTCCTCACATGAAAATCCGAATGACCCTACCGGGATTCGAACCCACGCGGTGGGTGAGTTTAAAGTGCAATTTGTACAAATGAGAGTGTGTAGTATCTGGGGGGCATCTATCCCCGTGATGATAATAAAGTGGTGGCTTACTAATATTTTTAGTAAGTGAAAGTTTCAATGATCTTAATGAATCAGCATTCTAAATTCAGGTAACAAATTATTCCACTCTCTTACTGATGAAGGAAGAAAAGAGGTATAATATATAGTTGTTCTTGAATAAATGTTTTGTAAGTTGTCAGAATTTCTTCAAGCATAATTAGTACTCTGGCCTGTGCTAGTTGGATAGATAAATTTGATAAAAATTCTTGTGTTAAATTATTTTTCATTTTGTATAGCATAATTAGTTTATGTTTCAATCGGAACATCGTTATTGAACTGAGTTTAGTAGCACCAGAGACAATCCTCGCTTCTTCATGCTGATTTTTTTCTAAGCTGTCTATATCATGTTGATTACAATTATACCAATTTATGTCAGCATATTCTAAAATAGGACGAATAAAAGAAAAATAGTTTCAGAGATTCCTATCAAAAATACATTTTAACTTCCTCATTATGTTAATTTCTTTCCAAGCTTTATCGGCAATATAGTCAATCTGGTCATGCCATAAACAGTCATATGAAAAGAGAAGTCCTAAATGCTTGTGTTTATTAACTTCCTTTATTGGTACATCACGCATATATAGAAGGTCATGAGTGGTTCTGATAAGTTTTCGAGAAATAAGAAGAGTTTCTGATTTTGAGGGATTAAAATTAACAAGCCATATATCGGCCCAGTTGGATATATTGTCAATGTCAATCATTAGATTATGTGAAGCGGCTTACGGATTTTTTTACAATTACATAAATACTAGTGTAATCAGCAAAAAAGCGGATGTTACTATTTATTTCGGATGTAATATCATTAATAAATGTTAAAAAAAGAAGGGGCCAAGTATTGATCCCTGTGGCACTCCGGTATTAATATCAGCCCAGTCCGATTCATTTCAGGAATTACAACATGTAAATCAAGAATGAAAATGACCTGTTATACCAGCGCCTTTTAGCTTTTGGAGTAGACCTCTATGCCAAACCTTATCAAAGGCTTTACTTACATCAAATAATACAGTTCGGATTTCTTGGTCCTCATCTAAAGCTTTGCAAAATGTATCATACAGAAAAGCTAACTGGTTAATTGTTGAGTCCCCTGGAACAAAACCGGACTTTGAGGTTGACAGAAATTTAATATCATGGACATGGTTAAAAACATGCTTAAATATAAGTCGTGCAAACACTTTTTCTATGGTATTTAAAAGCGAAATAGGTCTATAATTATTTGGTTTAGAAGTATCACCTGTTTTAAAGACATCAGTTACATGTGCCTCCTTCCAGCAATCTGGTACAGTATTACAAGACAGGGGCTTATTAAAAAGTTTACAAAGTGGACAGAAAGCTCGATAGAAGCTTCACGCAACATACTATTACTAATTCCATCTGGACCAGATGCTTTACCAACTGGTAAGGATTTAAGAACACCAGTCACTTTAGAATGTGTCAAAACTATGTCTTCAATCACTCGGTCGGGAACAAATAATTATTGTACTTTTTTTTGACATGGTAATCCAAACAGTTTTGTTTTTGGAAATAATGATTCAATATATATGCTTTTTCAGTATCATTTTCAGATACTGTATTTGTTTCTTCATTGTAGAGTGGCGGAATATTATGTTGATTGTTTTTTTTGATACAAATGATTTAAGGGTTTTCCACCAATCTTTATTATTAATGTTACTCTGTAAATTACTTGCCAATTTTTTAAAGTAATTAATTTTGGCATTACGTAAATCCGAAACTACTTCATTTCTTAATTGTTTGAATTTATTTCAATGAGAGACAGATTTACTCTGTTTCGCCTGCCTGTACGCTCGTCGTCTTTATTTAATGTTATATTACTATTTATCCATGGAATATCATTTGGGTTGATAACAACAGTTTTGTTTGAAATATGGTTTTAAGCTATTTCAATCATGTTTTCTAAAATTTTAATGTATAATCATATTTACTGTTTACATCTAGTGCATCCCAACTCAGCACACGTAACTTAGTCCAAGATAGCCTCAGATTAAAATGTATCTGTCAGTCACGCAAAGGACTGGCGGTAAATAAATTAGTCTATAGCAATACGGACGATCACACCTTGCAAGGGTGTTCAGCTTCATACTGGAACCCAAACTTTCAAATTCCGCCGAAGTAGTTACCTCCCCTCAAAGTAGCGTAGCGTGACGTAACCGGTGCGCGTAGTTTGCCTAAACTTTGTCAGTGCGTTAGTGGCGTTTGTGCAAAATTACCCTAAATATAATGAGATCTTCTGTTGCTGCAGAGGGTCGGAACTGGGTGAATGGATTGAATTTCATTTCACAAAAATCCTGAATTCTTATTAATTTTGTGATTTGGAGAAGTTTAATTTCAACATTTTACCATGGTTAAAAAGCTACACAAGACTGTATTTAACCTCAAAATTGATTTATGACTAACGTGCCTCTTATTTAAGGACATTGCTAAAGTCAAACTTTATAATCCAATCTAAAATTATATCCATTTTTATCTTCATAACACTAGTTAAAAATCAGACTATCAGTTATAAATGTTTTCCTGTAAATTAATTTGTGCAGAGTGTTCAAAATAAACAGATTTCGTTTTACTTCTGTACGCGAAAACGAACAAACATGTCCGGAAATAATCGAGTGTCTTGAAAATACTGGCGACATTAATATTCGAGGTAGGTGTGGTTTAAATGAAAAATAAACAGATTTCGTTTTACTATTGCAGTTAATAGAGGCTTGTGATTAGCTGAGAGATCACTAGCAAAGTAGGCGAACACTAAAATCTGTCAAGGTTATCTGGACGGTATTCAGTACCATATATACATTGCTGTTATTAAGTAATATATATATATATATATATATATATATATATATATATATATATATATATCAGTATGTCCAGTTAAAATGGGTTAACACTTCCGTTAGCGCATTTGGAAATTGGTAATGTTTATCTTGTTAATATGTAACTGTAATATAAAGAACGCTTGATGTAGTTAATACAGTAAAATTGTCTATGTAGTGCTACTGATTTTAAACAGTAATTACCTATAAATAGCCTTAATTGCACCTTCGTTTCACGCTTTTGGAATTAACTCAATTGGTAAGAGCGTCGATCAGTACTTTTTTTCCCACCATGAGGTCATGAGTTCTATACCAGCTGGGACCATTTTTTTAATTAATTCTTATTGTTATATTATAACTCTGTGTGTTTTATATGATTAAAGTAATGTGTGACTATAATGTCACTTGGGCGATGGGTTTCGCAGGTGTGAGTAAAACAACAAGTGTCCTTTCTCTATATAATTCTCTTGTTGATATAGATCTACATAGCAACACAGGAATTCACAGGCTTCACATCTTGCAAGTTAAAAAAATACAATATTAAATATCAAGAATGGATTCAAACCAATTATGATATCTTCATTAAATAATTAGTCAATGATATTAAACAATTCGGGTGTTCATTACAAATACAAATCAGAGAATGATTAAAAAAAAGGACGAAAACAATAAACAATTATATACAAGCACATAACATAAAAATACAAATAATACAAACAATACCCCACAAAACATTACACATCTCTTACCAGTTTGTGGAACTAAATGTATTCTGCTATCGTCTAAACTCACTCGGATATCGATCTCTATGAATGATAGAATAACATTGGTGAACATTCACATGAGATGATGTGATAATAATCATTACATTCATTTAATGCATTCAATTTGTTAAACCCGATATACCAGCATAAACTATAGAAAACTACCATTCTCGAAGTCGCGAAAACTGGTTAGGTTAACTTTAAGGTTTAATAACCATAATGAAATCATTTGAATAAAACAGTTAATGTCACATCAAAATTGTTGCAAAGACAACTTTTTAAGATACAAACCACCCAACGAATCGACAACCATCCGTCCTTTTAGAATCCAAAAGCCTTTCTGACGCCTTCAAATAGGCCGGGCCTGAATCACGTTAGCACGTGACAAGCTAAAATACCCACATGAACAAAAAGAACCGAAAAGGGAGGAAAGGATAAAACAGTAAGGTTAAACTGCACCAAATTACACACGGTTACAATATTTTTATAGTTTGATTTAAGTAATAGTTTTATACATCCAATTTTTTTGCTTTTTTTTAATTTGTATTTGCTTTCTTTTGGTTTTAAAAATAAACATAAACAAACAAACAAAAACAAAAAAAAACTTAAAAAATAGACCCCTCTATTTTAACTAATATGTGGAGAGGTCGATTATTTTTTTTTAAATTTAATTCTTTGTTTTCAAAAAATCGACCACTCTAATGATTTTTTACCCATGCATTCTTTATCTTAAAAGTAATGTTTTCGTTGTCAAGATTCAAAGTTTAAATTGTTGACTTAGAATAAGTGTATTTTTATTTTATAGGCCCATTATATTTCATAATGACCTAGTTTTCATGGAAAAGTAAAATATAAAATAATATTTTCATTTTGTAGACTAATAAAATGGTACATAATGTGCAAATATCTGCTGTAAATTAACAGTTAGACGCATTGAAAATGTTAATCAAGTATTAAATTTAGTATTTTATTGGATGTCAAAATATTTTGCATTGGCAAGTATTTCCGAAGACGCTCTGTAATCGGATGTAATTTGAATTTAAAATACCGTTGTAGAATCACAATTTGTTTATCTGCTACATTTCGTGATTCATTAACGGAGACATACGGAATGTCTATGGTAAGCGTCAGAAAATTGAGGAAGATATGCGGAATATGAAAATTAGTTATTTTTGTAAACAATTGAATGATCTTAAGTAAAAAAATATTTCTTATTTATGCATTGTGATAATGTTGTCGTCAACGAGTATGTAACAGACTCCATCTTGTAACAAATCTATAACACACACTTTGCTCTTTTGTCCAAAGAATATACACTGCTTTTAGAAGAATAAGAGGACTTCAATAAACATTGTTCTATTTAACATCATTTTGTTTCACGTAATATTCCGCATTGACCTCATTTAAGTTACTTGTAAATTTTCATATTGCAGAATGCACGGGAATAAAGATCATCTGACGATCGGAGCGGTACTCGTCTGCTGTAAGTTGAACAAATTCTCATTCGTGCGCAATTAAAACCCTTTCATTAACAGATTAATCATCAAATCCATGATTTATCTTCGTTGAGTTGTCATGCTAGCTCCGAAATCCAAAAGAAACAAGTCATGTTTAGTTTGTTTATTAATTTTAAAATCCCTTCAACAGTATTTCAGTCATCATGAGTTTAAGTCGTCTACTTGAGACAGATATAGTGCTGCCACACTGCAGTATCACGCAGTAGTTATGTAGCATGATTCCATATCCAGTCACATTATCCTGACACCGGGCCAACCAGTCCTGGAAATACCCTCATACGCTGGGCGCCAAACAAGAAGCTATATCAGTTAACCTTTTTTACGACTTTGGTATGTCGCAGCCAGGGATGGAACCCACGACCTTCCGCTCCCGTGGCTGACGCTCTAACCACTTGGCCACTGAGGGCGGCTAAACTAGTCATATACGAGGGTACAAAAGTATCTGGATACCATGAAAACACATACGAGTATGCTATAAATTTGCAGCTGTAAAGAGTTTTGTATTCACAGGTTATCTTGCCAATGCTACATACATTTCCTTACACGGGAGTAAGTTTATTAGAGTCTGTGAGAATGCTGGCACGACACTATCGGATACCAGTATGACCAACTGCAGTTCTCTGCTCAACTCCAACGTGACCAATGTGTACTATCAGCATTCTACCTCAACATGCATCGCCGCCACTGGCTGCTCTACTATTGAGATGGGTGACCCTCAGGACGACGTTGTCATGTTTACCAACGACACTCGTAAGTCTTTATTACTCTCTTCCTCTTCTTCTTCTTTTTATTATTATAGTTATTACTAAAATTAGTATTGTTATTATTATTATTATTGCGTTATTATTATTATTATTATTATTACGGTATTATTATTATTATTATTATTATTATTGCGTTATTATTATTATTATTATTATTATTATTCGTTACAGCAATATGCAATAGCAGTATTTTTATTCTTCATGATATTTATGAATATTTTATATATTATGGTATTCAAATCAAGCAATGATGAAATGTTCCTGAAATAATATATGGAATAAAGGCGTTGATTCTAAAGTGTACTTGTATGTACGTCTTACATACATTTTGAGTCACCAGATCTTTCTATTTAAAAAAAAATGTTTTATTGGTTAACAAATAGATCTTATTTTGAAAACTTATATTTTGAAAAAACAGTAAGCTGAATATCGAATTTTCCTAGTGAAAATAGAACCATCCGCAAATGATAAGAGACAAAAATTCGTCCCACTCTTCCAAAATTCTCAATTATAAACATCATATGAGAAAACAGAAAATATAAGTGGTGAGAAATAAAGATTACTGATATATCCTGCAGAGCAATGCTCGAACATGTACCTTACATCCACTCTGGATCTGAATATACATATTCGGACGGGGACACCCCTCGTGAACGACTCATTCACACTAGATGATTGTTTCCGAAGATGTTCCGATGAGCTGCATTGCACTTTCTTCACTCTTGACAACCTCGGCCAGTGTCAAGTCCACAGTCACTGCGGTACTTTGTGCTATTCGGACACTACAGACGTCTCAGTCGTAGCATACAGCCTCACTTGCACTTCTGGTAAAGTATAGTAACCTTACAATGAGATAATGTTGAACTGTCTCCAAGTCACCAACAATACTTAGCGCTAAGGAAACTTAAATTCTTACTTTTGATAGAAACGCATTCCACCTTTCCTGTTTTACTAAATATTAAGAGGACATAAATTATAATCTTGATAATAAACGTTATAATGTTAAGAAAAATGTTTTGGGAATTTTATCAGAAAGAAATGATGATATTCGCCTCTTGATTTTAAGTAATACAGTCAACTCTATTTACAAGGAATTAATAAAGAATTTGTCATTGTATAGAATGAGATATCGAAGGATTATACACTTAAGTTTTCAAGACTACTGCTGTTATGCTGTTTAAAAGAGGATATTGTTATAAAGAATGCCATTGAAAAGAGGTTTTATTGCACTTAGCGCTAAGCATGGTCGATGGAATTTTAGCCTGAAGTAGTTGTAGTAATTGTAGTTTGTTGTGATTATTTAAAGTTAATCGTCCTTGCAATACTATTTCAATCACGTAGCTAAAGCAAATGGGATGGGGGAGACACCGAGGGCAGGATTGGCTATCAGGATAGGAAAAGCCAGTCAGCGACTTATTGCAAGCCAACTGAAAAACTTCCTCACATGAAAATTGAAGAGACCAGGGACTCGAACATGCCGTGGTGAAGGACAGAGTGATAAATCATTGACTGTAACCACCAGACCACAGATTTTAGTAGAAGTGTTAGTAATAGTGGTGGTGGTAATTGTTCAAGTTAGACTTTGTGGTCTATCTATCCTACCAGAACTTTATGAAACTCAGTTTGTGGTATCATTAGTTGCAATGTTACCCGCTGTACGATCTAGAACCTCTTCGTCCTTCTAGATGTTTATTTATTTATTTAAAATATCAGATTTATTTTTGTTGATTTACTTTATATATATTTTTAGCTTGTCCTGTTCTTAAAGAACCTACCAGTGGGACTCTGTCCGTAACTGGGGTAACGATAGGCTCTGTTGCGACGTATGGCTGCCTTGACGTTGGTTATTACGCTTCGCCGTCGCCGGAAAGAACGTGCCAAGAGGACGGAACTTGGACAGGCGTTGATCCGGAATGTCTCCTTGATATGAATATAGGTCTCTCTCTCTCTTAATCAGAATAAAAAATATTTGAAATTAAAATTTATTTATTTAATTATTTATGAAATCATTTGACATAATACTAATGATAACTTAACACTCTTACATGCAACATCAGATGTATAAAAATGCATTTTGATATATTCAAATATATTTCTCCTTTGGGCATTCATACTTTATATTATAGAAACGGTTAAAGACAAAAAGGAAAGGAATGACACTTTTTTGTGGAGGCATAGTTCCTCTCAGATTTTTCATATATGCATATTCTCATGTTTTCATCTATAATCTCTGTCATAAATCAGTGTTTTAAATATTTGATTTGGTGTTGACAACTACTACCGGTTTTATCAACAGAGAATAAAATTAATAACTTCATTGGTTAACTGGGATAAAAACTTAAACGACCCAATTAACCTAATTGAAAAAAAAAAAAAACATAATCAAATGAATAAATTACAAATTATCACAATATCTATAACATTTATTTTTTTCATGATTGATAATGATTCACAACCGCGTTTACCAGTAATTCTTAGTGATAAAATACCTCCACAATAACAAAACACAATATTGATTTACCTGTCCCACCAGATGTCAACACTGAAGATCAAATCATTTATGAGCGAAGGGACGAATGTAAAATAAGAAATGGAGAGTACTCAGGTTATGTACTGTTAAATAAATTATAAACTATTTCTAAAATTATTTGAAAAGGAACGTGTGAAACTTTTAGTACTCAAAGGCGTTCTATATAACCCCATGCTTCTGATGCTTTCTGGGCCCTTGGTCACCAACCTCCTGTGTCGAATTTAGAATCGTGAATAGAAAAAAATTGATTACTCAATTTTTCTTCTTTGATAATGTATGATTTATGAAAACACCATCACATTTGGTAGGTAATACGTTTATCTATAAAAGAAAACTTACTAAAATGAATAAAGATTCAGAAAAAAAACCATCACTTTGAAAATTTGCTCTTTTGAAGTCTGAGTATATAATATAAACTTGCTTAATTAGGTCCCGGAATTATCCAATTTTCCCCAACTCAAAATTCTCAGTCTGTATAACCAGATAATGATGTTTTTAAGAAATTTAAGACCATTTCCTGATGAATTGGCCCATACAAAGATATACGCAACACTTCTAGCTTCTAGTTCAGTAAATAATATAGTAAGGGATAGATCTTCATTATTTAGAGTTAAGGAAAACCCTCTATTTGAACACTTAGTGACACACAGGCTCAGCTTCCACCCTAATAAAAATACCCAAATATTTCTATGAATATTTTGCTAGTTATTAAGGTTAAGATATATGTCAGCTCGGTCATGTGTTTGAGGAGAATTTTAGAGTGTGTTTCTACCCAACTGAGGAATTTAAGTAATGCTTAATGCTAAATATGGCATGTGAAATTCGAGGCTGTCGTTTGTTTCAGACTGTGGTACTCTCGATGCACCAGAGAACGGTGTCGTTATAACAACAGGGGGCGCCACAACTTTATTTTCTGAAGCAACGTACACATGTGACCCGGGCTTCATACCAAACCCACTTGTGACCAGGGTGTGCCAAGTAGACGAAACGTGGTCAGGGTCAGATCCGGTTTGCGAACAAAGTACTGAGGAAATTTATTATCTGTTCATAAAGGTTCATTCTATACATTTGAATGGGTTCTATGGTGTGTTTTTATTTGTGTATGATGTCAGTCACTCACAACTATACTCACAGTGGATAAACGAAATCACTGTACCATGTCTTGCAAGCCTATACAATTCAATGTATACCCTGTCTCACGATAACAAGCACTTAATACTTCCGGTCACTGTACTTTTCTTGGGAGCCTGTATATTTTAACTTGTACCTTTCTTGCGAAAACAGGAAGTAGACTCGTTTATCCACTGTGGTACTACCCACTTTTCAAGCATTTTATTCTCTACTTTATAAAACCGGTACCTCTCGATGTTGTAAAACATATCGATTGATTGAACATAACTCTACAACACAAGGATTGTCTCTGATATGAAAATACTACATAACTAATATAACTAACTCTTATTCAATATTTCGACAAATGTTTGCCTTCTCAAGAAAAAAAAAGAAAGATTTTTTAGCAAATTTATATTGCTATTGCTATAATGATAAATTAAACAGGCATCGTTGATTTGCATGATGACCACAGCAGAACATGGTCAAACTGGATATTAAGCTGCAGCTCTTTAAAATCTCTTTTAATTGAGACTGTTTAGATAGATTTCACACGCGGGACTGAGAACATAAATTAAAGTTACGAAGCAGACTGGTTAAGTCTCGAGGGGTTTTATTAAGCAGTCCTCTTTCACTTGAGACACACACACAACTGCAGTGCCCTCGTAGCTGTTTTTTTTTTTTATCTTTTGATGATATCTTATATCCTATACGTTTTGATCAAACGATGGATATACGTGTGAATATATGCGAAAGTGTGCAGCTTTTCTATAAAGCCTTACTTAGTTTGACCTTATTATTGCAGTAAATGGAACTTTAGTGACGAAGTGCCACGGGTGTCACCTCTCTGCGTCATGTGCGTCCGACGGCACGTTGCACACGGGCATGACACAGGATCAATGTTCGGACCTGATTGACAGTAACGTAACAGTGGTTCGATACGACGTCACCAATATGACGTGCCTACAAGTGAATACGACTTGCCCAAACTACCTAGAACAGGGGACAGACAACAGCACCTTTCTAATGTTCAACACCACTGAAAGTAAGTACACACGCACTGGGAGAAAGGGGCGTGCAAACTGGGCGGTACCGACTCAAACCTATTGTGATTGATTTCTGCCATGTCGTGTGGCGGGTTCTCGGGGCAAAAGGTCGAAGGCTAAAAAACGAAAAAGCTTAGTTTGGCGGGGCGAAAAGTCAAAATTTCGGGGCGAGATTTCTGGGCGAAAAGACAAAAAAAAATCGACTTTTCGCCGCGAAGTTTCGTCTTTTCGCCCCGAAATCGATATACATGTATATATACATATGTAATTTAAAACTATATGACATTTACATTTATAATTCAATTGTGCTCTCTCTCTCTATTTCAATTTTATTTGAAAAATATCATCTTCCATTGGAAAAATAGGCACATTTTTTTCAATGGGATACAGTCTTAAAAGACTACATCTTTACAACGGCATTCATTATAACAACATCCTCTTTACAACAGCAGTAGTCTTGAAATCCATATATGTCTCTATTCTTTATAATGGCAATATCTTTATAACAGCAGAATTCGCTGAAATAAACTCCGCTGTTGTAAAGAGAGTTGACTATAGTTTATCTATAACCTCGTTTATCAGTTGATTACATTTATAATAATAATAGAAATTGGTACTGTTTAATGAGTTATTAGTCAGTAAATATTTGTATTTCAATGATGTTAATACAAGTAGGTCATGACCTTATACTTATCGCCTTACTTGTCGGTCTGGGCAATGGATATAATGTCTTCTGTTGTTAATTACATGATGTGTGGGATAAGTAATGCGTTATAATTATCTTATAAATATGTAACCTTGAAATTAACGTTTGGTGTAGATAATGCAGTAATTGAGTGAAATGTGAATTGTGTAGTGTCGCTCAGGTTTTTTATGCAATGGTTCTGAGTTCTATTCCAGCTGGGACTGTTTTTTTATTTCGGCCGTTGGTCGTTTTGTTTTCACCTGAACTTCCTGTTGAACGCTTGAAAGACAATATTCATAGATACTTTTTTTAATTAATTTTTTTAATTATTATTTTTAATATCAAACCTTGTTTCGGTTTTTTATCAACAGAAATAGTAAGATACTAATGAATCAAAATTAAATAAAAGAATGAAAGTATTAATTAGGTTATTTTAAACGTGACATTATGCAGTTATAAAGTATTTAAAAATATTTTTTGGAAATTCTTGGGCTATATATGTATAGTATGTTTTAAATACTAGTTTTTATGCATCTATTATTTTGCATTTGTTAATTTGTATTTGCTTCCTTTTTATTTAAATCATAGACTTATTAAACAGGTAATATTATAAGGTCAAAAAGAGAGGGGACAGTATGCCTATTGTAAGCCGTCCAATTAAACAAATTGTTTTAATCTTTTCTTGATTAAATTTTGCATGGGCGTGTATTACTGAAGACGGTCCGTGATCGGAAATATTTTGAATTTGAAAAACCACCACCGGATGAGAAATGTTTATCTATTACGTCATCAATTTATGTACTCGTGATTTGTTAACGAAGCCATACGGAAGGTCTATGGAAAACGTCAGAAAATTGACGAAGATGTGCGGAATATGCAAATCATGTACTTTTGTAAAAAAAAAGAAAATAAGAATGATCTTTAGTAAAAGATTCTTCCTTAGTTATTCATTGAAGTAATGTTGTCAACGAGGCTATATAGATTGAATCTATAAAAACATCTGTAACTCACATTTTGCTTTTTTGTCCGATGAATATACACTGCCTTTTGAAGAATATTTTGGCCTTTAACACAATTTCATTTATCAATGTATCCCACAGGGTACTGTGAAGATCATTACTGGACATTCAGCGAGGGGTTAACTGTGGTGGGCAGCCCGATCTTAGACACGGACCAAACTCTGGAATCGTGTTTCTACTTGTGTTATTATGACACTGAGTGTACCGTCTTCTCCTTGACAAATAGTAACGAGTGTCGCCGTCACAATGACTGCGGGCAGACATGTGTCGCGGACAAGGTGGACTCGAACATTGACGTGTACAGCCTGACCTGCGAAACAGGTGTGTTCTCTCATTCTGTATCGATTTTGACAATATTGTCAGCTTGTACACAACGTTTCCGATTAGAATTTTTCATCTTTACATTATCTTATAAAAAATGATAAACTTTTATAAATATCATACATTGAATTATATATATAATTTTGACGAATATTTCAGCAGTGTTTTTGCAGGAAAGATTTGGACCTTTTTGACATTTCATGTATATTGTTGCTGACGAAACTGATCTATCAACTGTCCCTATATGAGACACGTGTAGTGCTGCCCTACTGTTGTATCACGCTGTGGATAAGTAGCATGATACCACATCTAGTTACATTTCCTGACATCATACCAACCCCCTTGGAACAACCCTTCCAACCCCGGAAAACCCTTCCAACCCTTAACATCAGACCAACCTCCCTGGAACAACCCTTAGACTCCCAACCCCTGGAACAACCCTTAGACTAGACCAACCTGCCTTGGAACAACCCTTATGACATCAGACCAACCTTCCATGGAACAACCCTTATGACATCAGACCAACCTGCCTTGGAACAACCCTTATGACATCAGACCAACCTGCCCTGGAACAACCCTTATGACATCAGACCAACCTGCCTTGGAACAACCCTTATGACATCAGACCAACCTGCCTTGGAACAACCCTTACGACATCAGACCAACCTGCCCTGGAACAACCCTTATGACATCAGACCAACCTGCCTTGGAACAACCCTTATGACATCAGACCAACCTGCCTTGGAACAACCCTTATGACATCAGACCAACCTGCCTTGGAACAACCCTTACGACATCAGACCAACCTGCCCTGGAACAACCCTTATGGCATCAGACCAACCTGCCTTGGAACAATCCTTATGACATCAGACCAACCTGCCTTGGAACAACCCTTATGACATCAGACCATTGGAAAACCTTATGACATCAGAACAACCTGCCTTGGAACAACCCTTACGACATCAGACCAACCTGCCCTGGAACAACCCTTATGACATCAGACCAACCTTCCCTGGAACAACCCTTATGTTCTGAATTTCAAGTACAAAGATATAACGACTTTGATGTATTGCGGCTGAGTATCGAACCCATGACCTTCCGATTACTGTTCTAACGCTGTAAACACTTGACTGGTACAAATGTTATATTGATGGAGTTGTCTAATATTATAATCTCAACAGCTTGCAGCGTGCTTCTGTATCCCGCTGAGGCGGAGGTGACCGTGACAGGCCTAACCGCTGGGTCTGTCGCCACCTACACGTGTCTTAAAGCTGAGGAAAACCCAGTCCCGACTTCTACAAGAGTGTGCCAGGCAGACGGCACGTGGTCAGGAGTGCAGGTTACCTGCTTGAAAAATGATGAGATAGGTACGTTGTTTTCTTTTGCGTGCATTGTCGGAAACCCACGTGCGACTAATACTTTTACTCCCAACATATTGCTGTAGTTAAACGTTATGTTTATAGATGTATTCAAATAGTTTACTTATAGGTTGTCCACTATCTACAATGGGATTAAAGATAGTCAATGGTTGACACGGTTTACACAATATGAACATGTGGTATTGTTTGTGGTACTGTTTGTGGGCAGCTACCTAGCAAGGAAAGTGTAAAGCGGGGTTTAGAATTTCGCAGACGTGGGTGTCCGAAGTTACGCAGTGCGTAGATCTATACTGAACTTGTGTTATTTTCTTAGTAGATCTCTTCTAAATTTGTGTCGCCTTGTAAGTAAATATATACTTAACCTGTGTCAAACAAAATAAACATATCAGCATTTTTTATGACTAGAAGTGAAAAAAAAAAATCCCCACTCGATCCATTGAAGAGTGTCAGCTGGATGCTTTGTATATTCGATTTGGTGAACTAATACTCGACATTTGTTAATCACAGGGATTGCGTATTTGTAACGGAAGGCTAGGGCAGGGTTCGGAGGTAGGTAAACCAACCTACTACACACGCAATAGAAAAAGTGTGATTGATTCATTGTTCACACCGTTTATAAATTTTGATTTTATAAAAAAAAAAAAATCCCGTGTGCATGATTTAAAGCAATTTTCTAATCACACTCCGGTATCATTTGAGATAAAGTATACTCTCATTTTTTCCGAAAATACAAAGGACCGTTTATCTTACATATACGTCGGGGATTACAGAGATTCATTTTAAAGGCATATCAGCTGAGATACAGTCATTATAGGATGATTATATCAGTCATAAAATAATAACAGGGATGTTAATGAAATACATGTACATAATTTCTAACCTCTTAAGGAAACATAGCAATAGAACTAGTTTTACTGACGTGCTAAGTATATGTATGTCAAAATTGTTTGATGAGAAACGTTGAAAAAAAAGTCAATTTATCAGCAATACTTAGGCAATTATAGCTTACTTAAGACATCCGATAACGGGGTTAATTTATTTCAGGGTAAAAAAGATTATAAATACCAATGTAAAATAAGTATGATGGTCTACTAAGTTTTTGGGGTACTAAATTCCATATTTGCATATAAAATATCATTAGAATTTCATTTAATTAGAATAAAGGGGTGCAACAACAACTTCTGTCAATCCCTGTACACATTTGCGATCTTTAAATCATCTCGATCAAAACAGAACAGCGTTCATTCCATGTAGGTCAACGGTGATAACATAAAAAGGTACTAACAAGTTTTCGGGGTATGTTCAAATTAAGTTCAACGTACTTAGTTTAATATGCACCAAAATTCCATTTCAGGGATTTAATGCTGTTGTGATTGGATATTTATAGAGCCTTTATTTCGTCTGAGTTTTTTTTTTTTTTTTCTGATTGGCATCCACGGTCGGAAAAAGTTGCAACTTTACCCGGGAAAACTGCTGACCTTACACCCACCCTATTCAAGATCATTATTTTTTTCATTTTAAACTTAATGACAGTTACCATCGATGACACATATTG
Organism: Solen grandis; assembly: GCA_021229015.1. Lineage (NCBI taxonomy): Eukaryota > Metazoa > Mollusca > Bivalvia > Adapedonta > Solenidae > Solen > Solen grandis. Next base: position 29,991 of record JAIFHC010000336.1, on the reverse strand, counting down.
ATAACTGAACCATTTTTACACATATTCATCAGAAAACATATGCTTTACACACCTTAAAAAGCTTCTCGCACAAGCTATTTTCCAACCCCTTAAAATTCATAGCAAATATCCGCCATTTTTTTTTAATTCAAATTAAGCCATCATGTGACGTATTCGGGTAATTGATAACATTTAGTTTGCTTTCTGCACAAAACACTAATCCTGTAAGGTGTATTAACCTTAAAAAAAAACTATAAATGGATTTTTGTTTGAAAATATGTAAATTAGAATGATTCAGACAAGTTTGATCTACAAAATAGCTATTCATATACGAGTTCAAGATTTTAATGAACTTGACCTGCATCTTCAACATTGTCCCGAATTCACACAAGACGTCACATGATGTCTTAATTTGAATATTAGAGCATGGCTGACATTTGTTTTGTTCATATGAGACAGCGAAAACAACTCGTCAAATCACGTTCTCACGCGCAAACGGTGTAAAGGTAATTTACCCCCGAAAACTTGTTATACCTCGAAAACCTCGAAAATACCTCTTCTATCTTCGTATACTGCTCAACTCCCTTTTCGGATATTATTAGCAGACACGCAGTCAGTGCAAGAGAAAGAATTATACAAAAGTATCGACAGTGAGACGTCAAAGTAAAAAAGTGAGACTGAAAAAACAGATTAAAGTGTTAAAAAAATATGTTTAAATGTGTTTTAATGTACGTAATATTTCATATTTTACAATCATCAGGGTTCCCTGATATGTTGGTTTTCCCAGAATCTGTAAATATTGATTTATTTATGCCAATATTCAAACAACGTTCATTTGATGATTTTTATCTAGGAATACACTTTGGAGGATCGAAATATTACTTTTCATCAACCCTCGTATGTTAATTTAATTGAAGTTATAAATTAAGAAATGGGTTAGCGATAATAAGATTATCATATCAGATGTTAAATACTGAAAAAAAATATAGAAGTAAAAGAAAGTGTATTGGTTGTGATATTAATGATACAGAAGATGAATACAATATTACTTTTATTTGTTAACTTAATGAAAATTAAAGGAGACGGCACTTAAAAGGTATTATTACATTCGTCTAAATATGTTTAAATTCATCGAACTATAGAAAGATTATTACAAATTAAGCTTTGTTTATAAAACATTTAGATTAAGAAAGGATACTTTAAACATGCATTGATTATTGTCTATATTTTATATATTGCATATTTATATAGCCGTCGCTGTGTGATATTTTCTTTCTAAGGCAAAGCTTTGTCCCAAATAAAAATATAAAAAAGCAACGAAATATTCATAAGACTGCAGTAACTACCATTCACATTTCTATCCTTTCTACTTGAATTTGTACTGCACATACCTACGCTAGTGAATAAATGGCATACATATCTTTCTTTGTAGCGTCTATAAGGCCATATTTAGTGACCTTTTTGTTCCAAACCTGTATCACAGATTCAAAATATGCACCCAGGACAACATTTGCTAAAACCTTTTTTGCTGTTGTATTTTGGGAATATCTTAACATTCCTTCGGCAGTTTCAACACGTAGTCTTTTTGTCTTAACTCAACAGATGGGGTATCCATCTAGAAGAAATCTTCCTAACCTTTAAGAGAAAAAAATCTTTCTGGTCAGAATTTAAATTTGTTTTGCACATATCATAATACTGTGGCCTTCTGCTTTAATTGCATTACCCCTAAAAAACTAGGCGTCTGGATGGCTGGGCCATAAATATTCTTCCTCACTAAAGTTTCACTTAATTAATTCAGCTATTGGTCAAAAGCATTACCTCGAAGCTCATACAAGAAATTGCTTTCCTTTAGAAGTGATACTTCAAGGGCAGGGGTTGGCCATCAGTGATTATTTCAATGCTTGAGGTCAGATGGTCAAATCTTAACCCTTTCCCTCATAGAGGACACCATGAAAAGACCTATGCGAACAGCATAAAACCAGATCAGCCTGCGAGTAACTCGCAGGCTGATCAGGTTTTATGCTGTTCGGTGCTCCTCCGTGGTCTGGAAATGAGGACTTTATAATTAAATTTGGTAAGGTTTAATTGTGGTTTTCTGCAGATCAGGCTTTATGTGGTACCTATTGAGTGCGTCAAAATGAGTCTATATGAGGCAAAGGGTTAAATCTCATTGATGTTAAAGATAACCGAGTAAAATCAAGTTACCTAGATATTTTTTATTTAGATCGACGGTGCTTAGGTGAGGGAAACTTGTATGTTGTCAACGCGACGCATGGGCTCATAAATCATATCGGGGTCTCAACTTATGACGGTTATTTTTTTTATTTTTTTTAGGGGGGGGGGGGGGGTATTTCTCGTGTAGTGTATATGTACAATGCATAGAAATATGGCTTATTTACAGAGATGATGTGTGTGTGTTTCCCGGCTACCTTGACTAAAATGATTAATAAATAAAACATAAATATAACATATATAACATATATACAAAGGCCCTGGTTCCTCCCCAGCCCCAACTTACATGTATATAAGATAATGAAGAAAAGTTATAATAAATAAGAATATTGAGATAGACGAATCTCAAAAGTCATATTAACAAAACCTTAAAAAAAAACACTGTCAAAACCAGAGATTTTAAACTAACGAGTTTGCTGTTTGTAGTTAACTGTGATTGATTTGTGTTGTAGTTGACTGTGATTGATTTGTGTTGAAGTTGACTGTGATTGATTTGTGTTGTAGTTGACTGTGATTGATTTGTGTTGTAGTTGACTGTGATTGATTTGTGTTGTAGTTGACTGTGATTGATTTGTGTTGAAGTTTACTGTGATTAACAAATGTTGTAGTTTTCTGTGATTTTTTGTGTTGTAGTTGACTGTGATTGATTTGTGTTGTAGTTGACTGTAGTTCACTTACGTTGTAGTCTATTGTGATTGATTTGTGTTGAGGATTACTGTGATTTACATATGTTGTAGTGTACTGTGATTTATTTGTGTTGTAGTAGACTGTGGTTGATTTGTGTTGTAGTTGACTGTGGTTGTGATAGTATTACAGTCATACAGATGTCCAGCTAGCTTATTACCGGTGATGGGAGTCTCCCATCTGGGTAGAACTAAGCAAGCCAGGATGGTCTCTTCACATGTAAGATCTGACTGACTCTGTCGGGACTCGAACCCGTAGTGTAATGTTATCGGACCCTGGCTAGACGTATTGAGTCCGATTGTGTCACCGTTACTAACCTATTATATACCATAAGTGATTATAACATGACCGTTGCATTAGTTATGCAACGTCTGTCTCAGTTGTGACTGTCGTTAATACGGATGTTTGTTATTATATAATACATATGGTTACTGTCTGGCTGGCTGGTAACCAGCCAATATATAAGCTGACCGGTCAAGGGTCTAGTAGGAGATCTTGTGGGATACCTAGAGAGGTCTTGTTAGAGACCTAGGGAAGACCGTCGGACACAGATCCTCCAGTCCCGACCATGGGCTAGGTACGTTTCGTGGCAGCGCTCAGTCTGAGTGGGCCATGGCCTGTCATGCTTAATAAAGTGTAAACTGGATGAAGGCTACTTGTCTTGAATACGGCCATTATACGACACATAGCATTGAGGGGCAAAGTGATATTAAGTCAGCGACGATAACCAGTTGAATGACATTTTCTAAGAAACAGCAATTCTTTTAGTTTTTGCAGACATGTGATTATCTTATTTACAGATTGCCTGACTCCACCAACTCCCGCTAACTGCATAGTTAGCACCCCGATTGGCACTCTCCTGTACAGCATTGCCCAGTATACATGTTACAGGGGTTTCCATCTCTCCGGCAACGATACCCGGGTGTGTGGAGCAAACGGCCAGTGGTCAGGTGATGAACCAACCTGCCAACCCGGTATGTTCCTTTAATTTAAAAAATACCTTTGGCCGGATTTTGATCAAACTTTACAAGACTGATAAGAACATGTACAGGACTAGTTGTGCATATCGTTTGCACATCATGATTCGCTTTAAATGAGTTATGGCCCTTTGTTATATTTCTTGAATATATTTTGCCCGCGTTATTTCTCAGTAACATTTTGTCTGATTTTGATTTAACTTCACAGTATTAATAAGTGCCAAGCATAGTTGCGCATATCGTTGGCAACTCATGATTTTCTTGATTTAAAATGAGTTTATGTTAAATGGCCCTTTGTTATATTTCTCAAATGTAATCATCGGCACTATTTCTCCGCTACCTTTGGTCGGATTTTGATTTAACTTCACAGCATTAATAAGTACACACATTGTTGGTACATCTTCATCAGCTGGATTTAATAAGTTACGACCCTTTGATATATTATTGAATATATTTTGTCCACTCTATATCTTGGCTACCATCGGTTAAATTTGTTTTATTTCGCATTAGTAATAAGTACTAAGTCTAATTGCGCATATCGTTGGCACATCATGGCCGGCTTGATTTTATATAACTTACGGCCTTTTGTTATGTTTATTGAAGATATTTAGTCCACACTATTTCTTAGCTACTTTTCATTTAATTTCACAACAATTATAGATATCAAGTCTACTTGCTCTTAATGTATGGAATTATATTTGACCAATGAGATTGCAGTATTTTTCAAAATTTTCGATCGGTTTAACTCGTTAAAACACTTGGTTTAATGGGTAATCTAGTATATACGACGAATCTTTGTGCGCAGAGTTGGACTTGTACAGTAACGCAAAACATAATTCCATACATTAAGTAGGTTAATTTTTGTTATCGAGGGTTTAACAAGTTAAACCGCTCGGTGGGCTGCGCCGAGCTTGAGCGGTTTAATTTGTTAAACCCTCGATAACGAACATTAACCTATACATAGTGTAGGCATGTCATGCTTGATTAAATTTTCATTGCGTTAAACCCCCATTGCCACATTTCTGGAGTATATTTTATCTGTTCCATTTCTCAGCCACCATTGGTCAGAGGTCAGATTTTAAAATAACTTCACAGCATTTATAAGTACCAACACTAGTTACACACATCCTTGGCATGTTATTGTCAGCTTTATTTTTCAATATTTATTTAATATTTTTTGTTGGCGATACATGTATAAGTGTATCAGAGCTTTACCTTTTTTTAATATATGTTTTTTTTTACCACACCTGAGCAAAGCTCAGGGTGAGCTTTTGTGATCCCTTGAATGTCCGTCGTTCGTCGTTGTGCGTCAACAATTTCAACAATCATCTTCTCTACCAGATGGATTTTCATCAAATTTTACCAAAATGATACTTATGATAGCCAAATGCAAATTCCTATTTTTTTTTTTTTTTTTTAATTTCATAAAACTCTGGTTGCCATGGCAACAAGGAGGGATAATCTTTAAAATGTTTTTTTTTTCTCAGAAATATATAAACCTACAGACTTGATATTTGATACATAGCATCAGCTCATGGTGCCTCAACATCAGTACAAAATTTGTGCCCCTAGGGTCACAATGGGCCACGCCCCGGACCACACCCAGAATTTTGTATACATGTAGAACTACTGTATATAGGAATTCTTGAAAAATAGTCTCTTCCGAAACCACTCAATGGATTATCACCAAATTTCACTAAAATGATACTTATGTTAGCCTGAGGCTAATTCCTAATTTGGTTTTCGCCCCTGCCACAGGGCGAAAACTTATTGTTCTTCTTCTGTTGATTTGTTTTTCTTTTTTTATTATAATTCTTCTTCCACCCGTTTCTTGCACGCGATTACAGCCAGCTGATGAAAGCTAGAGTCATCAAATTTAAGACATTCATTCACACTTATATGAACCTGTGTCTAACTGTAAAATCTGTTCAATTTTGTTTCAGTGTATGCCGCTAGGGGGCGCTTTGCATAAAATCATTTTTGCTTATAACTCAAAAAATTGAAGTCTGTTTTTAAAGCGGTTTTCAACATTTTGTACCTTGTTGACAGCCCAATAGAATATAATAGGTATCTCAGTTTCGAATACCGAACATATTTGTGCTAGAAGAGGTTAGATAGAAGAATTTTGTTTGCTGCATATGATTTGCAAGACATATACGCATAAAATATATGGAGTGACGAATTTAGGTTATGTATGGTTTGTCCACAATATGCGGTAAAACTTCACATATATTTTGGAAAAATCAAAATTTTAAAAACATATTTTTTATGTTTATTGTCGCTCCTGACTATATTTTTGTTCAATCTTCAAATTTTTTTTCACTGGTAACGTAGTTTTATGATTCAAAGAGCATCACAATTTAAAAATTTTAAAATATGCAAAGGTCAAAGTCATATTACAATTATTGTTTTTTTTCCTTAGTCAAAACTAGCTCCAAACTTAAGATATTTTATCGATATTATATGGATTAAAGGGTAAGTTCTTGAAGAGCTCTTTCCGGTGATATTTAGTTTTTGAAGATCGGACTTCATTTGGTCATATTACAACAGTCCAAAGCTTGATCCTTTTTTGAACAACTGTAAATCAGTTTTAAGCTTCAAATTGTGACATTTAAGAATTATAATGTTACATGATTGAACTACTTGCTGCATTTCTAAGTACCTAATGGTAAAATTTTAATCAATTTTATTTCACATTTTGCCACTAGGGGTCGCTTTGCTTGATATCATTCTATTGCTTATAACTCAAAAAGTTGAAGTCTGATTAAAATGCGGTTTTCAGCATTCTGTTTCTTGTTGACAGCAAAACAGACTATGATGGATTTCAAAGTATCGGGTAGGGGAAAATATCTGCACTAGAAGAGGTTGAATGTTCGAACCTTGCAAAAATGTGCAAACGAGAGAAGGTCTACGAAAAACCTGCCCATTTTTGTTTGAGATTAGATAGAAGAATTCTGTTTGCTGCATATGAGTTGTAAGACATATACGCACAAGATATATGGGGTGTTGAATTTAGGATATGTATGGTTTGTCAACAGTATGCGGTCAAACTTCATTAATATTTTGAAAAAGTCAAAATTTCAAAAAACGTAACATTTTAGGTTTTTTGAAGCTCCTGACTATATTTTTTGTTCAATCTTATTTTTTTACAGATAATATAGTTTTATGTTTCATTGAGCCTCACAATTAAAAAGTTAAAAAATATGCAATGGTCAAGTTCATATATTGATTATTGTTTTTTTCTTTGGCCCAGAATAGCTCCAAAACTAAAAATACTTTATCGATAGTATATGGACAAACTTGTAAGTTCTTGAAGAGCTCTTTCCAGTAATATTTAGATTATGAAGATCTGGCTTCATTTGGTCATTTTATGGCAGTCCAAAGTTAGATCCTTTTTTGAACAACTGTAAATCAGTTTTTTTTTTTTTTTTGTTTGTTTTTTTGTTGTTGTTGTTGTTGTTGTTGTTTTTATTTTTTTTATTTTTTTTTTTTCAAATTGTGACATTTAAGAATTGGCGGTTTAATTGAAATCACTCTTTTACTTATAACTCAAAAACATGAAGTCTGATTCAAGTGAAGTTTTCATCATTCTTCTCCTTGTTAACAGCACAACAAAATATGATGGATTTCAAAGTATCAAGTGCGGTAAAATATTTGCACTTGTTCGAACTTTGCAAAAACTGTGCAAATGGGGGTAGGTCTACAAAAACATGCCCATTTTAGTTTGAGATGCAAAAGAAGAATTCTGTTTGTTGCGTATGATTTGCAAGACATATACCCACAAAATATATGGGGTGTCGAGTTTAGTGAAAGTATGGTCTGTCCATTTTGCGATCAAACTTCATTAACATTTTGAAAAAAAATCAGAACTTCAAATTACGTGGCTTTTTTTTTTTTTTTTTTTTTTTGTCGCTCCTGACTTTTACTTTTTTGTTCAATCTGCATGATTTTTTCATAGGTAATTTAGTTTTATGGTTCCAAGAGCCTGACAAATTATAAAGTTTAAAAAATGCAAAGGTGAAGGTCATATTTCTATTGTTGGTTTTTTCTTCTTAGCTCCAAAACTAAACATATTTTATCGAGAGTATTTGGTAAGTGTAAGTTCTTAAAAAGCTCTATTCAGTGATATTTGGTTTATGAAGATCGGGCTTGATTTGGTCATTTTATGGCAGTCCAAAGTTTGATCCCTTTTTTAACAATTGTGAATCAGTTTTTATGCTTTAAGAATTAGAATTTTCGACCCATACATATTGTATACTAAATTGAACTTTTTGCTGCATTGCTAGGAACCTAATGGTAAAATTTCAATCAATTTTGTGTCTCATTTGGCCGCTAGGGGACGCTTTGCTTAAAATCTCTCATTTGCTTATAACTAAAAAAGTTGAAGTCTGATTCAAATGCGGTTTTTCAGCATTCTATTCCTTGTTGACAACCAAATAGAATATACCTGTAATAGGTATCTCATAATGAGTACTAGAAATTATTTGTGCTAGAAGAGGTTGAATGTTCGAACCTTTCAAAAATGCTTGCAATTTAGGATATGTCTACGAAAAACATTCCCATTTTTGTTTCAGAGCATTCAGATAAAAGAATTCTGATTACTGCATATAATAAGACATATACGCATAGAAAATGTGGGGTGACGAGTTAAGGAAATGCACGGTTTGTCTTCTAGAAGCGGTCAAACATCAATTAAATATTTGAAAAATAAAAATATGAAAAAAATGTTTTTTTGGGGTTTTTTTTGGTTTATTGTCGCTCCTGACTTTATTTTCGATAAATCTCCATGAAATTTTCACAAATTATGTAGTTTTATAATTAAAAGGTTCTCATAATTTAAAAATTCAAATAAAATGCAAAGGTCAAAGACATATAACGATGATTTGTTTGTTATTCGGCACAAAATAGGTCAAAAACTAAAAATATTTTATAGAAAGAATATAGACGAACTTCTAAGTGCTTAAAGAGTTCTTTTCGGTGATGTTATGGTTGTAAAGATTGGACATGATTTTGTTTTCTTACGACAGTGCAAAGTTTTATCCTTTGTTGAGCAATTGTAAATTAGTTATTATGTTTTTTTTTATTGAATTCCATGAAGAACTACCAGATAGATTTTCATCAAATTTTACCAAAATGATACCTATGATAGCCAGATGCAAATTCCTATTTTTTTTAATTCCATGAAAAACCTAAGACATAACTTTAAAATGCGTTTTCTCAGAAACATACAACCTACAGATTTGATATCTGGTACATAGCATCAGCCCATGTTGCCTCAACACTATCAACAAATAAGTGCATCATGGTTTACATGAGGCCACTCTGGGACCACGCCCAGATTTTGTATGGAACTATATAAGGAAAACGAAAAATCCTTACTTCTGAAATCATTTGTTGGATCATGAAGAACTTTTGTTGCCATGGCAACCAGAGGGCATAACTTTATAATGCCTTTTCCTCAGAAACATACTGACTTACAGCTTTGATATTTTGTATATAGTATCTTCTCATGGTTCCAGCCTTTCTACACCAAACCAAATTCAGGTGCGCGATTTAGGGCCAGCTTGTTTTTTGTTGGTTTTTTAACTGTGACAAAGCGATATATATAGGAGTATTCTTCATTTTCAATGTTAGTTCTTGTTTCGATTATATTCAGGTATTCGTCATAATTTTTCCCGTGCTGTTTTCTTGAAACACAGAACTTAAATGCCAAAATATTTCTTAAACCATTCCTCCTGTGACTCCATGCTAGCTTTTACACGTGTCTCAAAATTGTCACGTGACTTCACCATTTCTATGAATGAATACAAGCATGATACAAGTTTTAGCCTGCCAAAAGTTTCTTCCAGGGCATTTCTAAACTTAGAAATATGAAGTGAAAGCCATATTTTTGACATTATGAAAGATAAATTAGCCACACGCATCTTTGTTTTCAAATGTGTAAACCCCTAACCGTATTCGGCAGCCTCAGAGTCATGTGATACGATATCCGCCACTGATTTGCTGATAACTTAACAGAAAACCAACACGTCATCAAAAATGTTAAAATGGCCGTTAAAATGGCGGATAAATGGCGGTTTCTGCTATCACGTCACTTCCGATTGGATCCCGTCTCATCGTAGGTATCATGAGGCAAATCAGATACTAAGCGGGATAACATCTCCGCAGGAAGCGAATCTGAAACTGTCAAGTTGAAATGTATTACTATAGATGTTCCTTCCCATGGGAAGGAACAATCAATTCATCTGGGACTGATACTTTTACTCTAATAAGTCTGATTGGTATGTCCAAAGTAGGGTTAGAAAAACAAAAAAAATGAATGTCTAGTATGTTGTTTAAATACTTTATTTGCATTTATTCTTTAATTATTTTTTTTTGTTGTTTAATATTACTTTTCATTTATTTTTTTTATCCCTGTAACTCGTAATACACACACGCACGTGCGGAGCTGTTTTAGAATAACTGTTGTTTAAAATGGAACGTTTCCATATTTCAGACAATAGCTGGGCACCTCCATTCCGTGTAACATGCCATGGGTGTAAATTAATCCCAGCGTGTGTGGGGGATGCCGTGGAAAACAACGTGACGTTTGACTACTGCCACGGGCTGGTGGATGGCGTCAACGTCACCACGGTGGAATTCAATGTCATGACGTCAGATTGCATATATTCTACGTGTAATGATTTCGAACATGTTGGAATGAGTGGCGCGTCAGCAGATGACTTCAAGGTCATATTTTATTCAAATACAGGTAAATTGTGTTTTCGTTTTACTTTCAAATACAGATATAACGTGTTATTACTTTAATTCAAAATGCAGGTATTGTATATTATTAAATAAGTGATTTGATATTGGCCTGTTATTTGTCCGAGAGCCAATACGACAAATAACAGAACGAATATCAAATCATTTAATATTTAATGATAATTTTATTGCATAACTCTTTAGGCAATCAATTTGCAGGAAAAGCAGGCCAATATATAATATCACTGATTGAGATCGTCAGTGTATTAATGAAAAGGCCTCTTTAAATGTCATAGGGCTCATAAATAATAGTTATGTGATAAATAGTAACTGTTGTTGTTTTTTTGTTGTTTTTTTTATTGCTATATTGTAAATGCAGGTATACAGTTTTAATACTTCTTTAAGAGGCAAGTATACAGTATTTACCTTCTTCTGTAATACTTTACACATAACAAAATCGTCACATAACTGCAAAGCATCGTCTGTGGCACAACTAGATTCTGTTAAATTATGAAACTCATCTTGTTTCATTTAAATATCACACTATCTCCAGGGTACGGAAGCGTATTAGTGCAACATTGACACTTATCATTTTTTTTAATTTTGACACTTTAATCTGTAAAATTTACATATTAATCTGTAAAATTTACATATTAAAAAATTTAAAGTTTTTTCTGTAAATTTTAAAGTAAAGTTTAAACTGTGAATTTTACATATCAACGTGTCGAAGTTAAATGGCAAATTCCAATTAATTTTTTTTTTTTAAAGTTAGTCGGAAAACTAATTGCCCTGGCAAACAGGTGTCCCTAGTTCAAGTCCCGGCTTTGCTGGACTTTTTTCACCTGTAAAATTGACATTTATACTCACACAGGGCCATGCGAAAACATATATGTGACCAGGAATGAGCTTATGAAGCTTGAGCCAAGCCCAGACAAATATGACGTCCCCTATAGCTTCTACGGTTGTTTTATGTTTTGCTACAATGACGTTAGATGCCATATGTACACCCAGCATATGTCGAACTTAAACTGTCACCAGGCGAACATCACGGACTGTGGGGACCACTGTTTGGTGAAGTCCGACGCTAACAAGGATACCTTTTCTATCACATGCGAGAAAGGTACGGTCATCTTTTTTTATGGGCGAAATATCCTACATTTACGAACAGGAGTGGGTTTGGTGGGGGGGTCCCAACTGCAACAAAACACCATTCATGGCAGTTCACTTGTTACTGCAGCAAAGCCACACTCCCAGGTGGAGAGCTAAAAAGTTTCAGTGAGCTAGAATACATACTTTACCATATTCAAACAAATGAAATATATGATACGCTTATGTGCATTGCTTATTCCTTTAAAAATTAAATGTCCCTAGAAATCACTTAAAATGAGCATTATATATCAAATGATTTCAAATATATATCACAAAACTTATTAAAATACAGTGCACTAGTTCCAGGCAAATAAAAATTAAAGCCCGCCTCTCCTATGAATGGTTACCTAGGTCATCTTCGTACAAACAGTACCACAAACAAAACCATGTGTTCTTTCTGTGAAACAGGTCAACCATTGACTACCTATTATTCTGTAGCCTTAATATAGCCTTCGAGTCAGTTTGTGTAAATTTATAAATACTGGGAAGGTTCACTGGATACATGGTATCTCTATACGACAACAAGTAGCAATTTCTTTAACTGATCATAATGTCTTACAAGTTTAAGCCTACCAAAAGTTCCTTCCAGTAAAATTTCAACTATCTTAGTATGCTTAAAATACTTTTGAACTGTTTGATAAAGCAGTCAGCTACAGATAATCAGATACATGTTGTCAGTGAGATAAATAGACTTTTTCACTCCGGAATGAGACGGAAAGTTATGTAAACCAACACGCACGTCCCGAAGACATAATCTCTATGCTAGTGTAAAATTCCACAAATTTTTTAATGGGAAATCAAACGTACATTTGATGTTTTTCCTAGTCACTGATGGTCATTTGAATCAGCGAATTATACTGGGTATAGCCTATCCCCTGGTGAAATGGTCTATACTCCATGTACGATATGTCAAGGTTCAGTAGAGTGACGGCATTTTGTTACTGTAGCTCAGCTTATTCGTGATATACTGAGTGTTAATTTACAAATGAACTGAATAAGTGTCATAACTCTGTAAACCAAGACTCCAGGTGAAACCCTCGAGTGTAGCATTGTCATCGTCATCGAGAGTGCCCTTGGGACATAGCATAATATTGGCTGGTTCCACGCAAATCATATCCTGTTCATGGCGGATGTGATAGACTTTCATTTCTTTGTATGACACATCTGCAAACTAAGTAGGATACAATTGTTTTTTTGTTGTTATATATTGTATCACAATCAGGACCATGTTTCAGCTTGTCCTGTATTGGAGATCTTCGACCCAAACTTGGTGTACACCACAGGGACGAAGGTTGGTGCCATAGCAACATACATGTGTGCCAGCCCAGACGAGATCCCTCTTCCCTCCCCAACACGGACATGTCTTGGGAACGGCACGTGGTCAGGAGTGGTACCCACGTGTACAACAGGCTCGGTTGCGGTTGCGGCAATCGGTCAGTTTGAATACCTGATCATTATGAAAACCAATCGTTGGAGACCCATGTATAATTATTCTGCTTTCTACATTTTACCCATGTAAATATACCAAGGGTATACGACGATGACAAAAATCTATACACTAGTTGTAAGGCCACTCCAAATTTCTAATTTATTGGTCATCCGATTTGCTCACTCCTAAAATTAAAAAAAAACAAAACAATTGCTCCAAAAAAAAGAAATCCTATGATTATGGAGTTTTATTGATCATTCCAAGTAAAAAGAATAGTTGCTATTGCTGGACGTGTTTGCCCAGTATGTAAATTAAATTATCATCAAATAAAATATACAATAGCAACCAGATGTAAAGTAAAATTACGATATTCTGAGGAGCAACAGACAGAACCAGTCTAGTGTACCCAACAGTTTTCTGGTTGTCACAGATTTGTGGTTAGCAGAGTGGTTTTGTCATTTTTAGCAATCTGGAGTTTGGTGTTTAAAGAGACGAAACCCATGCGGTGCAACGTCTTTCCTATTGCCTCGTCAGAGCACAGTGTGATATTTTAAAATGAACAAAATTTATACATGAACTTGCAGTGTGTAGCAGCCCGCCCACGCCCACTCACGGAATCGCCCTTCTGTATGGTGGAACAAACATCAGTGACATTGCCATCATCTCATGCAGTCGGGGCTTTACGCCGATTCCGACAAACCAGAAAGTGTGTCAGGGAGATGGAACATGGTCGAATCCAGACATATTATGCGAAATAGGTATAATATTTGATTATATCATGTCAGTTACTACATTTTGTACCTTATCACTACATTGTGCATGACAGAACTTGAAGACTTTGTCTATTTTCAGTATTATCATTTAAAGATTATCAACCTCACCTTTACTATTTGAACTATTAATAAGAAGGTAGGAATAAAGTAATTGACGCGTATATCAAATCATAACTTTGGTGCTGTAGTAAGAAAAGTTAACCATTCAAATATGCCAGGTTCTGCTTTAGTTCATTCACTGTTTATTTACAGATTGTTTCAATCTACAAAGTCCTGTCAATGGGAACTTGACTATGAACGGGTCGCTGGTTGGATCCTATGCTGTGTACTCCTGTGCTGTGGGCTACAACCTGACGACACCGACGAACACCAGGACGTGCCAGTACAATGGGTCGTGGTCCGGGGAGAAACCGGAATGTCAGATAGTTGGTAATAAAGACAATTTACAAATGACTGTTTAATTAGATATACATGAGAGATTAACGCCCATATACAATCATGTATTAATATGGAGGGATGACTTAAATAGTGTAAATTAAATGTTTATGGATAAATGAGACTCACTTATACATTTCAAATGAAAAGACAGTGATATTTACATTTTTAATTGATCATGCAACAAGAACTTTGCTGTCGAAGAAATAGGAGATTGATCTAGCAGTCATTGTGCATGTATATGTATTATTTAATTTAATTAATTGAATTATTTAATTCGATACTATAGGAGAATAGTGATATGACCATTGTGCAGGTATATGCTCGTTTTCGCGTGGGTCGATTCCCGGCAGGATCATTCGGATTCTCATGTGAGGAAGCCTTCAAACTGGCTTGCGGTAGGTAGGTGGTTCTACCCGGATGTCTCAATGCATTCAGGGTCTTTCTCCACCTGTTATTAGCTAGACGTCGCTATATGACTGAAATACTGACGCAGCGTTGGTACACTTAAACATCATTCAAATCATATGCTCTTGTTTGCAGACTGTGGGGCGCTGGAAGTGACCGACAACATACAGATTACGTACGAGTCCCCCAATATCGTCACCTCTACGTACATGTCGGTGGCAACACTCACCTGCGACAAGGGACACGTTCTGACTATCAATCATTCCACAGTGACATGCCAAGAGGACGGTCAGTGGGCACCAGAAGTACCTGCGTGCTATGTATTAGGTATGAAACCTAGCAACCATTCAAAGAGCACTATCCGCATTACACCCAATACGCACCTGTAAATTGGGGCCTCTGAGAGTATCATTTTTTTTCACCTATGTATTCTGTTCTTTGCCCCGAGGGAATCTCCTTGAACCTCACCCACCTTGAAGGCGGATACCTGCCTCTTCCAGCCTGGCGAAGACCCTGCGTTCCAACAACAAACCTTCCCCAACATTCATGGCAGCAACATACACAGCTGTTTTACAGTACATTGAACTTGATTTTGTCTCGAGAGAGAGAGGGACCACAATTAATTTGACTCCATGTTTATCTAACTCCTTCGATTTCAAACTTATCGGCATCTGCTATAACTGTTTGAGAGAGTGAATATTCAAATTTTCGTTTATTGTCTACTTTTTGAGCTGTCTGGAACCGCATAAAGCATGTAAGAAGAAAAATTAATGTCGGCCATTATACCCAAACTTTCCAAAAAGTTCAATTTCTCAGCAGGTAACAGAATTAGACCTTCAAAACGGACATTTTTCTTGCCTGAAATGTATTATTCACCATTAATCAGCAATAAAATTTTCATGTCATCCGAAGGCTGTAATTGTGGACACAACCAGGGGGAGGTAATTCTGGTCTAACCATGAGGAGCTAATTGAGGCTATAGTATAATCCTGTATTGCAGATTGCGGTAACTTGACGGTCCCGGAAAATGGCTCCATCGAATACACTGGGGGAACCGTATACCACGGCAGGGCAACGATCGTTTGTATCCCTGGATACCGGGTCAACAGCACCGGTGACTCCAGAAAATGTATTGAAAAGTCAAATTCTGACGAAGTCGAGTGGTCAGGCTTACCCATCGCCTGCATACTAAATGGTTGGTTTCCGATAATAGTTAAATGAGACGTTGCAGGGAAACTATTAAACACCCACAGTAAAGGCGGCAAACTTGACTGGGAACCATGCAGCTAATACTTAAGAGACTAGTTTCTAATTTTGACGTCACCTTGTTTACATCTTCATGTTCATAATTGCTCCTCTTTGTCTCTGCCTATCTTTTCCCCCGCAAAACTGTTTTATAATTTTAGCCATTTCTTTTTCTGCCTAAATCCCATCTACTAATGTTATTTCTGGTATGTGTTTTCAGTATAAAGTGATTTTTTACGACAAATATTTTTATGATAATGAAAAATGGGGCCTAAATACCATATTTTGTGGAGAGAAAAAAAAGCACTTGGTAAAGGAGACCCTGGGTGTCAGTAGCAATTTTTGGGGAAAACTGCATAACTTAAAAAGACATTTTCAGAAGGGAGACGTCTGATGAAGAAAGAGAAAAGCCCTGGTTGGTTTCCAAATTAAGTTAATGAAATGTAAACGATGAAAGGATGAAAACTGTTATTTGAAATATGACAATATTGTATAACATCTGATGTCAGTCAAAAAAAATAAAACTAACGAAAATGGATATATAATGCTCATTTACGCTAATTGCAGTATGGTATAGAATTGTCACCATGATTTCTTTCAGAAACTGTTTTTCTATAATCAAAGCTTATATTGATTTAAATACAGCTATGTCACAAAATCACGCCTATTGACAGTGCATTTTCAAAGTGAAAGTTCACCGCTACAAATAGATTTTTAATTAATGAAATAATAAATGAATACATTATACCTATGCACTTGTATTTCCATAGATGTAAGAAAGGTATTAATCATTTCACAAACAGACCGAAACCATATATATCAATGATATATCTTACGCACGCTCCTTGCAGACTGCACCGATTACCGCCCTTACAGAAAAGGTCGATCACTCTATCAGAGATGGTTCAAATACAGGCGTGCGTTCAGTAAGCTAAACCGTATGCAACCGGTCGCTTACAGTCAACTGCGGAGTTGTCTTAGGACCATATACCATGCTGTTCACGTGCTCCTTATGCTGTAAATGGGTATACGTGAACATCGAGGTTTATGACAGAGATATAGTTTCATACCTGACTAAGCGTACGGTTGCATACGGTTTGTTATACTGAACGCACGCCAGATTTTTTATTTGCTAGTAAGTGTTTAACAGTTACTATAGTGTATCAATTACCTAATTTTTATTTTCTCTTTGTATGTATTTTAAGTATTTTGTACGCTTGATTGTTGTTGCACAGAGTGCCCGGAGCCCGAGGTATCCCAGGGAAACGTAACATTTAGCGGGATTCGCACAAACGACACCGCCACATACATGTGTGATCCAGGCCTGACTCTGACGGGGAGTGCCTTTAGGACGTGTCAGAATAACGGACAGTGGTCAGGTGTGGATCCAGTGTGTTCTATATCAGGTAAAGTCACACAATATATCACCTCCTATAAACTCCTTGCGTTTTCATTGGTGGAATCGCAGTCACGTGGTGATCCCCTATATTTCGATGTTCGGTCAGTAGAAATCCATATGTGGGTCAGAAGAAAAAATCAAAGCGCTGAGGGCACTGAAGTTGTGTGTATCTCAAATGAAAGAGTGTTTGAAGAGCTGCAAGTCGATCACCGTTAATTAAATTTGTTTTGATAAACAAAAGAAATGCGGCATTCCTGTTCTCTCAGCACTGTCAGAGCTTTGATTTGTGTTCATGCAGTAGTACCATATGTACAACAGTCTCTATTTATAGATTGAAGAAATTATGCAAATTTCAGCACAGGTCAGAGGCTCCGAACTCATTTCAGATAGTAGATATATACAGATTTTGGTCATTTTTAGTGTAAGAAATAACCCCTGGAGACATCTGAGGTCGATAGCTTGATGTGATTATTAGTATGTTGCAATGATTTGTTTTGGACTTCACATTGGTTATTGTAACAGCCT
Source organism: Solen grandis (assembly GCA_021229015.1). NCBI lineage: Eukaryota > Metazoa > Mollusca > Bivalvia > Adapedonta > Solenidae > Solen > Solen grandis. The sequence continues at coordinate 12,012 of JAIFHC010000336.1, read as the reverse complement.
AAAATGACCGAACGCTGCACATTTACTATCAAATTCATTTGTGAGCCACCTTTACATAGAAACAAACGATATTCGTGCCATAGTAAAGTGATCACGTGATAAAAACAGTTACATCAGCATAGAAATATAAGGCCTATGATGTTTTCATGTCACATGCGATTTTTTAGCCTGTAAGTATTTATTTTTGACATAGCAATGATTTTTCAGCTTCTTTTGCTTCATTCTAGTATACTTATTTTAGGAGAACCTGGGTTGGAAACGTAATACTATTGTTGGCGTGACTGACGTCACACTATAAATTCAAACACTTATAAAATGAAGAAATTACTTAGAAAAAAATGGTCGCTGAAACAAATCAGTTATCAGGTTTGGTAGTTTGGTACTGACTCCATTCGGCTAGCATCTTGTCCCCTATGAACATTACTGACCCTCTATATTTCTGTGTAGGGACAGTACCAAACCCATTGTTTAATCATGTTGACCAATGCTGCTCATAGCGACATCTGTTAAGCACAATGACATTTATTGGCGCAAATTTAACTTCTGCGGCATTTGTTTTAGATAGAGATACATAATTACATGCATATACATATATGTGCCCATGCATACATATGCATGTGTGTCCCAAGTTTGCATGTTTTCAAAACAAAATAATTTTTCAATTTATACTTATAAAATAAATAAAAAAAACGCCAGCTCATGATTAGTTTTAACATATTTTATTCATTTCATATTTACAATAATAACAGTACAAATATAGGTTGAAATGGATTGGAAAACAAGCAATAAAACTGCTTACACTAATTCCTCTCCAGCTCATACACTTAACAAAACTTGTAAGTACTCCGATTTCAAACTTGTACAGAAGATATAGTTTCCAAAACATATGCCCAGTAAATATTGAAATGTGCATTGGCTCATTCTGTTGTCTTCTTGAATAATTTTGACGCATAATCAACTCTGTGAAACCAATTGTCATAGAAAGCTATAGAAAACCAAAAATCTGTTATTTTGAATACAACTAATGCTACAGACAAAAACTTTGGTAGGAGTACTTATACGTTTCGTCTAGTATATTTGTCTGAAAAAAACGTCCAAACTTAACTAGTTGCGGGTAGCACTGTAGAACATAATGATATGTAATGTGATTATTATCAGATTTAAAATTATGAGATACTTGAAAACTTTTCATCATAAACAGCATTGTGCGATCCATATATAACCTAATACATGTGTAAATATCAATTGAACAAAACTGAATACTAAATTCATTGTTATGTAGGTTATGGAAGCTTGGAGGTTATTATCTTGAGGGAACAAATTATTATCTTGAGGGAATAAGTTATTATCTTGAGGGAACAAGTTATTATCTTGAGGGAACAAGTTATTATATTGAAAAAAACAAAACAAGTTATTATCTTGAGGGAACAAGTTATTATATTGAAAAAACAAGTTATTATATTGAAAAAAAAACAAACAAGTTATTATCTTGAGGGAAAAAGTTATTATATTGAAAAAACAAGTTATTATATTGAGGGAACAAGTTATTATCTTGAGGGAACAAGTTATTATATTGAAAAAAACAAAACAAGTTATTATCTTGAGGGAACAAGTTATTATATTGAAAAAAAAACAAAAAACAAGTTATTATCTTGAGGGAACAAGTTATTATCTTGAGGGAACAAGTTGTTATATTGAAAAAACAAGTTATTATCTTGTGGGAACAAGTTATTATATTGAAAAAAACAAGTTATTATCTTGAGGGAACAAGTTGTTATATTGAAAAAACAAGTTATTATCTTGAGGGAACAAGTTATTATATTGAAAAAACAAGTTATTTACTTGAGGGAACAAGTTATTATATTGAAAAAACAAGTTATTATCTTGAGGGAACAAGTTATTTTATTGAAGAAAAAAAACAAGTTATAATCTTGAGGGAACAAGTTATTATATTGAAAAAACAAGTTATTTACTTGAGGGAACAAGTTATTATATTGAAAAAACAAGTTATTATCTTGAGGGAACAAGTTATTATCTTGAGGGAACAAGTTATTATTTTTGAGGGAACAAGTTATTATATTGAAAAAAAAAACAAGTTATTATCTTGAGGGAACAAGTTATTATATTGAAAAAACAAGTTATTATCTTGAGGGAACAAGTTATTATCTTGAGGGAACAAGTTATTATATTAAAAATCACACACAAAAAATAAACATCATTGTGCGATCCATATATAACCTTATACATGTGTAAATATCAATTGAACAAAACTGAATACTAAATTCATTGTTATGTAGGTTATGGAAGCTTGGAGGTTATTATCTTGAGGGAGGGAACAAGTTATTATTTGAGGGAATAATTATTATATTGAAAAAACAAGTTTTTATCTTGAGGGAACAAGTTGTTATATTGAAAAAAACAAGTTATTATCTTGAGGGAACAAGTTATTATCTTGAGGGAACAAGTTATCATCATGAGGGAAGAAGTTATTATATTGAAAAAACAAGTTTTTATCTTGAGGGAACAAGTTATTATATTGAAAAAACAAGTTATTATCTTGAGGGAACAAGTTATTATATTGAAAAAAAACAAAACAAGTTATTATCTTGAGGGAACAAGTTATTATATTGAAAAAAACAAGTTATTATCTTGAGGGAACAAGTTATTATCTTGAGGGAACAAGTTATTATATTGAAAAAAAACAAAAGTTATTATCTTGAGGGAAAAAGTTATTATATTGAAAAAACAAGTTATTATATTGAGGGAACAAGTTATTATCTTGAGGGAACAAGTTATTATATTGAAAAAACAAGTTATTGTATTGAAAAAACAAGTTATTATATTGAAAAAAACAAGTTATTTACTTGAGGGAACAAGTTATTATCTTGAGGGAACAAGTTATTATATTGAAAAAACAAGTTATTATCTTGAGGGAACAAGTTATTATATTGAAAAAACAAGTTATTTACTTGAGGGAACAAGTTATTATATTGAAAAAACAAGTTATTATCTTGAGGGAACAAGTTATTTTATTGAAGAAAAAAAACAAGTTATAATCTTGAGGGAACAAGTTATTATATTGAAAAAACAAGTTATTTACTTGAGGGAACAAGTTATTATATTGAAAAAACAAGTTATTATCTTGAGGGAACAAGTTATTATCTTGAGGGAACAAGTTATTATATTGAAAAAACAAGTTATTATATTGAAAAAACAAGTTATTATCTTGAGGGAACAAGTTATTATATTGAAAAAACAAGTTATTATCTTGAGGGAACAAGTTATTATCTTGAGGGAACAAGTTATTATATTAAAAATCACACACAAAAAAAAAGTTATTATCTTGAGGGAACAAGTTATTATCTTGAGGGAACAAGTTATTATATTGAAAAACAAGTTATTATCTTGAGGGAACAATTTATTATATTGAAAAAAAACAAAACAAGTTATTATCTTGAGGGAACAAGTTATTATATTGAAAAAACAAGTTATTATATTGAAAAAACAAGTTATTATATTGAAAAAACAAGTTATTGTATTGAAAAAACAAGTTATTATCTTGAGGGAACAAGTTATTATCTTGAGGGAACAAGTTATTATATTGAAAAAACAAAAACAAGTTATTACCTCCAAGCTCCCGTAGTAGGTATTCATATATTATATTCCTAATTTATAGGTAGCTTATGTGGAGATAAAATTAAAGTTCAAGGACAGTCTGGATATTGTAACTGTTCCTGTAAAATAATAGTTCCCGCCTGAATTTTGTTAAAAGTGACACGTGGGGTCCATGTTGCTGTTATGCAGATCTTGTATATACAGAATTTCCACATAATATTGTTTGTAATTTCAGTAAATTCAACAGAAGAACCAGAAAAGAAACTATACATTATGCCGTGTTTATGTAATACTAATAGCACGTTCGCCAACTTGACGGAAGAAGAAATCATTGAACAGTTGATAGCTGACACTAAAATTGACACAAAGACTACGGCGCAGGCGATTGCTAAGCTGGAGTGCCGTCAAGACTCTCGAGCTTCATCCAAAACAATCGGAGTGATAGGCATAGTTTTTCTTAGTGGTTTGTTTGGATTAATGGCCCTAGCAGACTGTCTGACAATATTTCAGTATTTCGAGAAACGTCGAAATGCGAATGTCAGTCCCGCATTATGATCTCAAAACACATTATCAGTAAAGGCTGTTCAAGTTCTCAGCTTCAGTATGTAGCAATTTTAGCAATGCCTAACTCGATAGCGGGATTAAGTGTTTGTTAATCAAATGTTTTTGTTATTTTTCATTGTACATAGTGATAGTTTTGCTAGCCTTAACTATATATTCATTATAACAAACATCGAGTAACGGTTGAGGCCTTCCACCTTGGGTCACATTGGATTATAAACTCAAGACATAGGATACGTGCGTCACATTGGATTCTTGGAATTAGACATTGGAAACTAGCGTCACATTGGATTATGGAATTTAGATATTTTATACTAACGTTACATTGGATCCTGGAATTAAGTCACACTGGATTCTGGAACTAAGGCATTGGATATAAACGTCACACTGCATTTTGGAATAAGATAGTCGTATACTACCGTCACATTGAATTTTTTGGAATTAAAAAATTGGATACAAGCGTCACTTTGGGTTATAGAATTAGGACAATTGGATACCTGCGTCATATTAGCATCTGGAATTAAGATATTGAATTGCAGCGTCAAATTGGATTTCGTAGTCAGGACATTCTATACTTGTGTCACCTTGGATTCTAGAATTGAGAATTTGGATGCTGGAGACACGATGTTGGATGCTAGATATAGGGCAATGGATCATAGAACGGGAATATTGAATCATGTACGAGCTTGTAGATATAACATGGATACCAGTGTCACAATAAAACCTCACGTTACGCTAGAACATGGACAGTTGTATCACAGTGTACCCTGTTGTCAGATTGGATCATGGAGTCACATTGGATCCTCACGAGGGTAGATCCGGGGTCAGAATGACATGAAATTGGATTCAGTTGTCATGATACTCTGGGCAATAGTCATATAATATCTATACGAAATTCCTAAAACTGTCTTTAATAACCATCTATACATATTTGTTTGTTTGTTCATTCAATTTACAGTTCCCAAATAAATCATTGATATATTATGTATATTAGTGAAATTCTAGCCTGGATATGGAGTGTGTATATTAAGAATATATATAAACAAAGTTGTTACACGCAACACATGAGTTCTCTACCGGTGAGGTGCATAATACTTCCGATACCATAACAACCAGAACTTTGGTCCGAGAAAAAACAACAACAAAGTGACGTGAAGAATCTCCATACTGCCATCTTTTCATATACCAAGTTTCATAATATTATCTTTAACGGTTTTTAAGTTATCGCGGGATCCAGATTTCCGGACATCCGGACAGACAGATGGACAGACGGACGGACAGACGGAGGGCAAACCTATAGTTCCCTCCGGTCTAAATACCGGTAGGGGACTGAAAAATTAGCAAAATTGCGATATCCGACAAGTAAATATCCGAACACCCAGCATTGGTTGAGGTTTATCTCAATGTGGACACTAGAGAAAATGATAAGCTCAATATAGATCAAATCGCGTAAAATTTTCTGAAATTTACACGGTGACATATCTATACGTACACCCGTACCTGTCAGTTCAAAGTAAAATCGTAATTTTACTGTGTAAACAGTCCTTTTGAGAATATGGTTTCTAATTTATTACATATTGAGTTTTCTTCGAAAGCCTGAAATGCCGCAGATATGCCTACGTTTTTACGTTCTTTACTTAGTGGTTTAACGAACGGATATTTTGACTGTGATTACGTTTGTTGTTTCCTCATCTCGCTTGTCTACCAAAGTTGAGCTCTAACGTAGAAAAGTTACCCATGCTCTATCGCTTGATGACGATAAATATATTTTTGCGTATCCAGCTAAAACCGCCAGTATAACCAAAATTAATCCACCGTCAACATTAAGTATAAATTCTAAATGTATGTACACCATAACATATTTGACTACCAAGTCCGAGGCGAGTTGCTTACACAAAAAGTTTCATTGTGTTTTGTAGTCTGGTTCCCGGTCGTCTTCAAGGTTACAGATAACGTAGTGTAAGGGTAAGGTACCCCAGCCAAGAACCAGACCATAAAAGTTATTGGGACACATTTGTGTGTGCAACTCGCCCCTGATCTGCACAAAGTGTGTAAGACATAGATAAAAATCATTATGTTTCGATATTTATTTAAATTATGTAAAAAATTACTGGTGAACAAATTCTTTACATTTGACGTTCCTGACTGGTCTACCAGACGCATGTGCATTTTTCCTTTTGGTGTTTCATTTTTAATCATGTTTGCTAATTCATACGTAATTCAACATCTTACAAATTTATTTGAAAGGAAAGTTCTTTAAATAAGGAAACAAATGTATACACATATTAAACAGATTGATTTTATGAATATAATGTGGAATATTAATCAAATAAAAAAAACTATAGTTGGGAAGTATTGGTTCAGTACTTTGGTCTTCATTTATGCCGCACGTGTATCATTTATGTGGCCGGGCAGCCCGGCTTCTTATCCTCAGATCTTTTGAGACATACTAGTAGAAACGATAACCTTTACAAATATGTAGGCCATATTTCGTGTCATCTACAGACATTCCTGTCCTACTTCATTAACAAGTGAGCGCTAGTGTAAATAATTCAGTAAAAAGATGCTACAATGTTAAAAAGCCATTTTCTTTGTTGTGGATATTGATCGATAGTTGTTAATCGGACAATGGACTTACATTAATAAATATTGTCTTGTATTTGAAAGGTCAGACTCCTAAATATGTGAGGGGGGAGGGCTATAAGTGTTTAACCTGTATAAATATTACAATGTGTAAACATTGCCGGAAATATTGACAATAAAAACAATACATCGTGAGCTTAACCCGAGTAATAATCTATAAATAAAAAAAAAATTCAAAGTTTATTTTCTCAAATGTACGTCAAAGTATGACAAAAAGAGAATACATAGTAATACATAAACATTGCAAAAATATTATAAACAAGGCAACGTGGTCAATATTAGATGCATGTAACATAATGTTATTAGGTATATAACAATATAATCGCACTGTATGGTTGTTGTTGTATTGGGGTTTACCGTCGCTGCGATAGTATTTCAATCATATAGCGACGTCCAGCTAATTACAGGTGGAGGAAGACCCCGAGTACTCAGAGGTACCCGGGTAGAACCACCGACCTACCGCAAGCCAGCTGGAAGGCTTCCTCACGTGAAAAATCCGAAGTCCCTACCGGGATTCGAACCCACAACGGTGAGGGGGCTGAGAGATTTGTAGTCCACGACTGTAACCGCTCGGCCACGGCGGCCCCTCGTACTGTATGGAATCAATAAATATCATCGTTGGAGAAACGCATCATATATTTTCGATTTCTTTACTATTTCTTTTAGACATATTCATAAAGCACTTAAAATTTATTATATTTGTGTGTTTATACTGTACAATTAACTGTTTACACAAAGATTTCTTAAATTAAAAAACAAACAAACTTGCATTCTTATAAATAATGGAACTCCTCACCATTCGTATTCAAATTTCCTATCATTATATATAATATTTTCATTACTTATCAGAGACTCAGTTTCGACTGGTAATAAATTGTTATTATTTCTAAACTTAATAATATATTTCAAATATTTTCAAAGGTGTGTCATCCATTAACGGTATTTGCACTTTTTTACCTACTTAAGAATGCTGACGTAAGACAATGACAAATGCATATTTTAACTATATTCATTGGTAGATATCCCAATACTGGAAAATGTTTTCATTTTTTGATAGGCTTCCAGATTTGATTTTTTAGAGTTTTAGTCTTGAAGGCTTTTCAATCGACATCAACGCACAACTCTCTTCAAAGTTGGAAGATAACTTGGCTCAAATTTCACCAACGTTGCACTAAAAATACATCAATTATTATTTAGGTAAGAAATCATATCACCATTCATGTTATAAAGAAATATGCTAGTACATGACTATGTTAACATAAATTGTTAACTTAATAACAAACATTTTTTTTTTTTGAGAAACAAAAAATATGAAGTTTGCCTTTAGGTGCCTAAGTACATGTAGTATCTATCACTAAGTAGGGTTGATGGAATTGAAGCATGCAGTCATATTTTATTATAAAGGTTTGCAACAACCAAATTTTTATTTAACTTTTTTCCACATTTTTTTTTAACTTATTGAAAGGAGTAAAATCTCAGCAATAGTGCTTGCTTATGGTGAGAGGATTTGTCATGAATATTGTTAAAGGTCAAAGTCAAATTATTAGAACATATGCACCATTTTTAAGCAGTTATTATCTTAACTTGAATATTCCTCAAGCTTTCACCATAGTCCGCAATGTCCCAGTGTTTTTCTTTCTTTCTTTTTTTTCGGAGGTAGGTCAATAAAGTTCTATCAAATATTAAAATATTGTCGGTGGTAACTTAAACCCAAGTAAACAAACACGTTAGGGTCACGGTCACAAAGCATAGGAATGGAAGAAGTCCTACAAGTGTCCTAACATACCAAAGATTAGATGTCACGTATAGCAGCAAGAAAACCATACAGTTTAATTGACATTAAACATTTATTTAATAAAAGAAAACAAAGTCACAGTTTTTTACCCCATGTTGTGGCGGCCATATTTCAACCACTCTATCCAAATAAACGTGAGGTTATATCCAGAAACTCGTGTCATGGCAAACAACCGGCTTGTTAAGCTGTTTCAATACAATAGTTGCCAATATAGACATCAATGAAAGAACCGGCTGTGTGAGCTGCCTCAGTGACTGGGCGGTGGGATGAATATGGAATGATGCTGCAGGTGCTGCTTATGGGAGGTGTTCTACACTGACACAAGCGGTAATATCAGAGGGTCTTCACATGACAAAAACCCTTGGGTTCGTCAATAATACCGTCATCTCGTGTTTTTTTTCATTAAACCCCTTTTATATATATTCAATTGATTACTTTTGAAAAATTCAAAGAAAGAAAGAAAGTTTTTCTTCATTGCCCCCAATTCAACTTCTAATCAGTCAGAAGGATTTTAAAGGATGCCCTCGCAATATGCTTTGCCACAGAGAAGAAAGCATAGGCCATAATATCAAATAAATGTAAGGATAATTATAAAATGAAGGGAAATAATAAAAAAAATCACGTGGAGCTATGGTTCGTGGACAAGTCACTTCTACTACTCGCTATATATCTATATTTAAAGTTTAAAATAAATCCCCTTCGATAATTTTCAAGCTATGATCCAGTCAAAAATTCATTATCACTAATTATTATAGAACTCTGATTCATTTAAAGAGGCGTTTTCAATAATACACTGACGATCTCAATGGACAGTTTCGCAATTTGTATGAAACTCTTCCCCCTATTGATATATTGACAGTTTCTTTTCATACCTGGGTCAAGTGCTCACAAACATTTGTCTTTTGAGTAAAGTAGGTGAACCGTTCACCATGTGCTTCACACTTACACTTGTTGGATCAGATGGTTAATGTAAACATACTTCATTGACAGTTTAGGAACCGTCAATAAGCGAACTAATAAAAAATATCACTGTTGGACCGGTGCTGAAAGTGGTATTATTTATTGGACCTGCTCTTCCGCAATCTAATTAGCTAAAGCAGAGAATAATAGTTGTAATAAGAATTGTCAATTAATTAATGTCCGAGGGCCAATATCAAAATACTTATTAAACAAAGTGTCATAACTACGTGATAAACATGCTGATAATATGCATAACTAGATTTGGTATTGATCAATCCTGTCAAGTTTCATCAACTCTAAGTCAGAGGTTTTGGGAGATAAATTGTGGATAAGAATGTATGATATTATATAAACATATTGATAAAAATACAAATGACCATAACTCTGTGATAAATCAGCCCACCTAAATATACAGATGCTATGCATAACTAGACTTGATACTGATCAATCATGTGGTGTTACATCCTATTCAAGCCAGGGGTCTGGGAAATTAAGTGCGAAAAAGATTGCATCCAAATACAAAGGGCTATAACTCTATGATAAATCATCCGACCAAGTGCACAACTAGATTTGATACTGATCAATCCGTTGAAGTTTCATCAAATTCAAACCAGTGTTTTTTGGAGATTAAGAGTAAAAAAGATTGTGTCTGCAGACAGACAGACGGACGGACAAGCTGATTTCAGTATACCCTTCCTCCACAACTTTATTTATATTAAAATTGTTCACTAAGGTGTCTTATTTGTGTAATTTAAAGGCATACATTATGTATTTAAAGTACTTTTGATAAACGCACATTGGGATTTGTTTTGTCGTCAAGATTTATTTATGCAGGATTAATGTCATATTCACAAATTTTATCCACATTTGGACACACACACACACACATATATTACACACCATGTATATATATATAGGCTGTTTTAAATTTATTAAAAAAAAAGTAATGCAATAGAATTAACACCAAGTATAACAATTTTTATGATCCTTTTTTAAAATTTTTAAGATCCTTAATTATATATATATATATTTATGATCCTTAATATATGTGTCCGTGTTATGTTTGTATGTATGCAGATTTGACTTAAAATAAAAAAAAGAAGGAATGCAATAGAATTATTCATTCCACGCTTATTCGGTAAGGAAGAAACCTTCAGTATTTAAGCATAATGGCCTTTGTCCTGGTGACATACTGTCTCTTACTGCCGTAGCTGGTGGTTTATGACCCTGTCAAGTGATGTTATGCTAATCAGTTTCGCTAAATGACCCCCAGAGCATGTTTCTTTACTTAAAAGATAAGAAATGCCCCTTTGCTTTGTACTTCTTAGAAAAGAATTACTACTGGCGCAAAGACCGTGAACAGTTTTCCTTGAATTAGCTTAATGACCATTAGATATATTAAATACTTTAATTATATAGTGTAATAAATCTGTAGTTTATCTGAAATTCAGGATCCCTACCCCAGTAGATGTCCCCCCCCCCCCTTTTTTATCACCCGTTAGAAGTTATGCCATACAATTTTATGTTGTACGTTTATGGCTGTCGAACACTTATTATAAGCCCTTAATAAAAATACCAATACAAGAATGGTACAAGTCAATGCATTAATGTCCAGTTTGATTAAATACTTAAGTTTCAAAAGGCTGCTAGAACAATTTTAGATAAAGACTTTGATGCTCCCTCAAAAGATCTATTTAAGGAAATAAAATGGCTGAAAATTCAAGATCGAAAAGGGCCATGATGACCCTATATCGCTCACCTGAGTACCACTGCTCTAAAGGAGCAATCTTGGTAGAGGTTTACCCATAGAAAATCTGTGCCAAAACATTTTAAAATCTGGCCAGTAGTTTTGGAGCAGAAGTATCTTAATGTTTTCACAATATACATTTAAGACAATTTAGCCCGGTCCCTGGCGGCCATTTTTTTTACGGATCGGTATTATTTTAGCGATCTTGGTAGAGGGTTACCCAAGGAACATTTGTACTAAAACATTTTGAGATCTGGCCAATAATTCTGAAGGAGATCATTTTTGAAGATTTCATTTTTTTCTTCTTTCCCTTGCCATGACAACCAGAGTTCTCATGGATCAGGTTTATTTTAGCAAATTTTGTGGAGGTTCACCCAAGGATCATCCCTGCCAAGTTTAATCAAATTCTGTCAAGCGGTTTCAGAGATGTCGTTTAAAGCAAATTGTTGACGAAGGATGATGGACGACGGGTGATCACAATAGCTCACACTGAGCGCTTTGTGAGCTAAAAATAAAGTAAAGGGAGATAATAAAAAAAAACTTGGTAGTGTTACGGTTCTCTGTCACTGCTCTATTCATAGTTGGCATCTACATATATATTAGGTTTCAAGTTAGTACCTTGTTATGTAATTCAAAGTATATAGTAAATAAATTATTCTGTAGATAGAAATTTATTGTAAAATAAAGGGAG
>JAIFHC010000335.1:0-50000 GCA_021229015.1 Solen grandis | reverse complement strand
GAACACCAACAATACATTTCTAGTAAAACAATAGCGACGTGTGTAAAAACAGTGGAGAAACCGGTCGAACAACTATATAATAGTACATAGAGTGAGGCAGTAACGGTTCTCTAAAAATAGTCACATTTCATAGTCTGGAACTAATTATTGAATTTAATGCTCATATTTAACTTAAAAACTATTTACATGTATCTAGTTTTGTTTTAAACGAGGGGGGAACATGTTAAATAAGGCTAAAATACTGTTTTCCATCATTATCACTAAAACAAAATATATAATTAAAATGTTTGATTAGTCTAATTAATTGATGGTTATATTGATTGTCTTTATCATGATTGTTTCAAATTACGAAGTCTTATCTAGGATCCAAAGACTCAACAGTTCGACCATTGATAATACATGTATAGCCCAATTCATAAGTCGAAGTTCCGTTATCTCAAACCTCTTAAGTAAATCCCGTTACCTTCGACTTACAAAAGTTCTACTGTAATACACACTTAACACTTGATGGGTATCTTAGTTTAGAAAGAAGTTGTTGTTTTTTCTCAGTCTATATAATAAGGATTTAGTTTTTTTGCGACATTGCCAATTCCTACTTTCCCCGAATAAGCCAGACTAATGCTTATATATTGGTGCGCTTTGAATAATATTTGTTTGTTTGCTTGGATTTACGCCACAATAACAGTTTGTAATTTTGCATAAGTCTGATATAGTGCTGTCTCACAGCGACATCACGCCGGAGACAAGTGGCATGATACTACACACATTCAATGTTTCATATATGTCGAATTTTTTTTTGCACTCACTTCGAAGTAAAGGATACACAGTAGCTTCGACCAGTATGGCCATATCACGTGGTATATGACGTCATTTTAAATGATCGCAAGCAGCATAATTTGCTTCGATTTGTAAAAGAAAACTGCTGAGTATTTTATTTCTTTACCAATTTTATTGGGATATAACGCATGCGAAGTGGAAAAAAGTGCAGTACCCAAAACCCCTAATGATTCTTTTGTCAGATGAACAATATTTCCTAACATTCGGGAAAACATTATTAACGACGTGCTTTACGTGTTTGCAAACAAAAGTTCACGAACTCTGGAGGTTTTCCCGAATGTTAGGAAATATTGTACAACTGACAAAATTATCACTGGGACCTATGTGTAGGACATACTTTTCCGCTTCGCATGCGCTATATACCATTAAAATTGATACAGAAATAAAATTCCGCAGTTTTTTTTCCATCTAAATCGATGCAAAATATGTTTTTTGCGATAGCTTATAATGACGTCATATACCACGTGATATGGCCACACTAGTCGACTCTCTTTTTCTTACTTCCGTGCTATCAGCAAAATAATGCACTCATTGATTCATTTATTAGTCCTTCTTTCGATATATCATTTTTACTTGACAGATATTGTTTTGTTATGTAGCGTTTAGTAATATCATTCCTCATACATTGGGTATGATGAACTCTCAAGTATCTGTTATGTTCGACACCAGCAAGGTTCAGCCCTTTAATACATATCACCGGTATTCAACCGTGAACAAACTGAAATATTTATCAACGCAGTGAATACAGAAGATCAGAACATATTAATGTTGTTAAACCTGTACAATATGTACATCATTATTTAAATATTGCACAGAGAATACATGAGTAATATACACGCAATAATAGTATTGACATTCCACATCTAAACACTGCCGGTCCCGGTGGCCGAGTGATTAGAGCATCTGCCCCGAAATCGGGAGGTCGTGGGTTCGATTGAGCCCGGGCCGCGACATTCCAAAGTCGTAACAAATGGTACTGGTATAGTCCTCTTTCTCACACTGTAAGCGAAAGACCCTATGTTCGAGTCCAGGTTCGAGTCTCGGTCAGGCTGCACATTTTTCTCACCCTGTGACATTTGGCGCCCAACGTGGGGCTGTCGCATTGGTGCTAGGTATATCTAAGACACCTGCACATGGTTATATTTACCCTGTAACTCCTAGAATTCAGAGACGAATTCTAAAAATGGAAGGGGATAATGTCGCAGTACCGATTACTCACAGTAGGGGAGAAAGATTTCTATGCGGCCGGGTAGCTCAGTCGGTAGAGCATTCGCCCTGTAAGCGAAAGGCCACGAGTTCGAGTCTAGGTCAGGCAGCACATTTTTCTCACCTTGTAAATATAAATACAGATAAATGTGTAAACTTAAAACTGTGAAACTTCATTGACTTTTGAAAAAAAAGAAAAAGCAATGACACAGTATATTTAGGATATAATCTTTTTTGTGAATGTTTATATTTATTCAGAAAAAACCTGTATTAGCGACCATCTGTATTAAGCGGTCAACCTGGCCGGTCATAGTAATTTCAAACTTGCTTTTTTGTTTCATGCTTAAGCTTCATTTAGCGACCGCCTCTGTTATGCGGCCACATTCTCTTGTTCTCTTGACTAGCCGCTTAAGAAAGGTTTGACTGTACAAATATCTCAAACAGCATTCAAAACTATTTCTCACAACAGTAAAACGATGCAATCATAAGTGCAGCAATTACAATCAGACTGATTACAATCAACTAGTGTCTTAGATTGAGACATTTTGTGTTTTTAAAATTAAAATAAATACTCATCTACCGGACAACGTTTTATACGACGTATTTCAGATTCTTAAGCTGTACGAGTCGGCTTGACCATTTAATTCTGCGAAAATCTTCGTAACAAACACATGTAATCGTCTTCAAAATGAACACACGTCAGACAAAAAAATAACGCCTGCTTATGCTATGTCTAACATGATTGTGTGATTACTGCCAAAAGTTCTGATTTTGTGAGGACAATCGTTTTTTTGTTAAGAGTATGCTCAAGCACCACTCAAGGCCAAAACTTCTGGACTTCTATATTCCAGACGACAGTTTCTAAAGACTTATTCTGCGAAGAGATTGTTCAACTGCCTTTATCAATAGACAATGAAGAAACGTGAGCTGAATGAGACATTATCAATAATACATTCTGTCTTTGTATGAAAAACGTTGTCGCGGGGGACCTTTTTTGCTTCATATGTTAACATCACGGAGCCAATTGTATAAACATTGGTGAACTTTAACCAATTTACATCATAATGGTTGTTTTTAATAAATATGTTGATTTTCCAGAGAGAAATAATACAATAAACAATTAAATTCACTCTTATTCAATAATTCGGCAAAAGTTTGCCTTTCTCATGAAAAAAAAATGAACTTTTATCAAGTTCTACATAACAGACGTTTGAATAGTCGCCATATTGCTTTTGCTCATTAATAAGGCGACTATTCAAACGTCTTTTATGTAGAACTTGATAAAAAATAGGTTTTTGTGTGGGGGGGGGGCTTTTGCCGAAATATTGAATAAGGGTGTGAATTTAATTGTTTATAATACACCATGATGGTTTGGTTAAAAGCAGGGCTAAAAATTGTTAATAAAAATGATCAAATTTAACCAATTTACATCACCATGGTTTGGTTAAAAGCATGGTTAACGGTTTATATTTAGAACTTTCAATCACCATGGTTTGGTTTAAAGCAGGGTTAACAATTATGTAAACATTGCTTAAGATTTAACCAATTTTCATCACCATGGTTTGGTTAAAAGCAGTTTAACAATTGTTTTAATCTCGATTATTATAAACAAATTCATATATGGTTTGATTAAAAACATGGTAAACAAGTGTATAAACATTGGTTAAGATTTAATCTATTTTTATCACCATGGTTTGATAAGAAGAGGGTTAAAAGTTGTATAATGATCTACTCTGCTTAGAAAAAATCATGTTATAAAAAATATGTACGTCAGAAACGTGGAATATATGAAACAGGGAGATAAAAAAAATTGAACAGCTGCGCCATAGTAAACCCAGATATTTTTTTATATTTTTTTCTTTAACGAAACAATAACTGCATCATAATATACCTGTAAAAGAATTTATCTAATCTTCATAGTAGTCTTTTTCGATTGAGAATGATGGCTGTGGACATTCTGTGCAATTTGCCTGTTTAATTGGATATAAAGAAAAAAAAAGATAAATCTTTTGGAAGAAGGAATTATTAAACGAACGTTTTATAGGGGCTTTTGAAATTTTATCACTGCATTTTGTATACATGTATTTATTTAATGGTTTCCTTCAGACCGGTCATTTCTCTGTTCAATGGTTAAATTAAACTAATATTAAAGTGCAATAAAGTGCATCCCGATACATCTCCTATAAAATCATTCTTAAAAAAAAAAAAAAAAAAAAAAAAATGCCATTAGATTTTAAGATAAAAGCTTTCGAAACCAATATAATTATTTGTTTCTATTATTTTCTTTTTAGTCCAAAGTCATTCAATGTGTGACGTCTTTACTTGCAATTGTTTATCATTTAAAATACACACTGATATAATCCCTTCACTGAAGTGATGACAACTAAATCGTCTTGAATGTTTATGTATTTTAATTATTAATTATTTATTTTCACGTAGAAAATAACTGCATGTCTCTGTTCTGAAAAAAAAGTGATTGCTATAATTTCTGTTTTCTTTCCATGTCCTTAATGGTTTTGTGTGTCTGATTTGTTCAACGATCCCTTGATTAATCTTAATCGACATGGTGTAACCCTTGGAGATCATCTAGTTAGTTTTTTTTGGGGGGGCAGATAATCTGTTTTGTATCATGTGGCGGAATATTCAGAGATTTCACGTGTAATTAAAATTAAATATTGTTTATTGTTACGAACCTGGGGTCGCTTGTGCACTGGTTTGGTATAATTGATGTGGAGCCAGGATTACGGTAGTGTGTTTTAGAAATAGCTTCAAATTTAATATGATTAAGACTGCTCATTTACTATCTAAAAATCTCATCAAGAGCAGTTATACTGAAACACAGTCAGGGGAGATAATTAGATGACGACGCCATAAAATAATGGATATGCTAATGAAGAAATGAAGAAATAATTAAGGTGATGATCTCTTATAATGTGACCGACAAAAATCGTGACCCCGGAAATAAGAGTATCAGTTCATTTCATTACTACAAACGTTTCAAATCGATGT
Source organism: Solen grandis (assembly GCA_021229015.1). Lineage (NCBI taxonomy): Eukaryota > Metazoa > Mollusca > Bivalvia > Adapedonta > Solenidae > Solen > Solen grandis. Next base: position 44,948 of record JAIFHC010000335.1, on the reverse strand, counting down.
TAGTTTTCAAAAAGATTTTTTTTTTAAAAGCATGAACCTTCGCAACATTTTTTGTTCAATAATATAAAACTTAAAGTTAAAACTTTAATTATTTTACAAAGCCTGGAAAGCGACAACGCTTATAAAAAAATCTTTTGTTGTCAATGCTTGTGAATTTTGCGAAGGTCCTGTTGTGGAAAGGAATGGCGCCGTGGTAACATAACCGATTACGGATCCGAAGGTTGTGGGTTCGAACCAAGTTGGGGACAAGGATTTTTCATGACTTTCCTAGGCGCCAAGTATTGGTCCAACCCAGGAACCGTCGAGAGGTTTTAGAATAAGTTGTGAGAACTTGTTTATCAATCGACGTAAAATAGATTAGTTTAAATCCAAGAAAGAAACCTGACCCAAATATACCCGAAAAGGCGACCAATATCCTCTCATATAAAAAAACGGGTACACCAGGGATCGAACCCGATTTGCATTGGTGAAAAGCTACTGTCTTTTACCATTTCGCTATCCGGACACCCTGATATACTTATATGCCTTCTAGTACAGGTCTTATATGACATATTTATTCGTGTCATTGTATGTTCATTGTAATAGTTGAAAACGTTATTTATGTAACATGTTGCAAAACAATTCTAACACATATAAACACTAATACGATAAACAAAGTACATAGATGGGACTTGATTATAAAATAACCATTGAACTTATTTTAGTCATGATAATTATTCATGTGTCCTTTCCGTGAGGGTTCGAATCCCGGGAAGGTCATTCCAGGGCTCACCCTGGCTGTAAAAATGTTTGCGCCAACACATTCGCCAAATGAGAAAAATTAGAGCCAAATTTAAGAAGTTGGAGCCAAATTTAAAGCAAGTGGCTCCAATATATTTTCAGAAAACTTTTTTTTTCTTTACATTCTGGTATGATATATGCATTTGTTATACTTGAACTGTCAAAGACATATTCAATTGGTGCATAATATTTAAAAATAAAAAGAATTTAAAAAAAATATGTTGAAATACAAATACTGTCATATAATTTTAAATGTAATTAAATGAATTTAATTCACATTTAGTTTTATAAATAAATTATTAAAAAATAAAGGTTTAATATTTTGATACATAAATAACCAAACATCAACAAAAGACAAAAAAATGTGTTCATACAAAATCATAAATATTAACCTGACTAAAAATATTATATGAAAATATCAAGTGATAAATAAAAAAAAAATACTTTGGTACGTTATATATTGGGTACGTTTTGGTTTGGATACATTTCGACTCGCTCCATTAGCGATTAGCATCGAGTCATTTATATACATCGGTACATCTATGCTATTTACCAGATGGAATCTAGCTAGGTTAACCAATTAATCAATTTAAATGTTTTAAAAGAAACGATAGAAATATTTCTGATGTTTTTCGCAAATGACCGCCATTGTGATGATTGCGCAATTTCATAACAGTTCCAAATGCAGGTATAAACAAAAGTCGGTAGAGAGTGTGACAAATGTAAACAAGTTATAAGCTGCCAATACCATCCGAGTATTCCACATCTTTGCATATTTAGGAAGCCTTAAAATGCGTGTTGATTGGATAATCCCACAGCAGGTGCTACTTACTTACTTTAAACATATTTTATTTTTCCCAACTTTACACAAAAGAATTACATATAACATGTATATCTTTATTTAATTCTTTGACTTATACAATCATGTACATCGTCAATACATAATAAATATACTACACAAATTACACACGTGAAACAAAACAACACTCTCTCTCCGACTCACTCTCTCATCTACTACATCATACCACTTTTACCTTCATCATTAGTTTCTCGTACATTTATCATACATATTGGTAAAAGATGGGTTGAGCTACAAGTTCCGAAAACTTAGATAATGCTCTTGCAGGTGCTGGTTACTTTAAGTTGTATACAGTGTAGAGCGACCTGTATTTTTGTGCATTACGGAACCGCGGTACTAATTTACTGATTTCTTCTTCGTATGCGCCAAACAAAATTCGCCAATTAGAAAAATCTTGCGCCAGTTTCATAATATTGTCGCATTTGGCGCCTTTGGCGACCGACATTCGGATTTTCATGTGAGGAAGCCATCCAGCTGGCTTGCGGTATGTCGGTGGTTTTACATGGATGCCTCCGTGTATTCGGGGTCTTCCTCCACCTGTAAGTTGCTGGACGTCGCTATATGACTGAAATGCTGTCGAAGCGAAGGTAAACTCAAATAGTCAAGTCAAGTCATATATTCTTTTGTGTTTACAAGTCCTGTATGCGAATTGTTGTTCATCGTAGTTATAAAATCACACGTATTAAATTTGTAATTTAGTATTTATGTGTAAACGATACAAACATATTTTGATATATTTGGTCTAAACGACTCTTTCAAGAGTCCATTTTACCAGAGGATCGGCAATATCCGGTAAAATTAACTGATTTAAAATTGGCCAATCAGTGACTGGGAAAAAAAATCCAATGTCAGGTTATTTCTCATTGAACAATATGTAGAATTATACACCAGCGTTGTTTATCTTCTCATTTCGGAGTAAAATGGCCTATTGCTGTGACTGGTTTGTTGTTTCAAACTTGTAAATAATGCTTCGTAGCATAAAGAGGTTTTATTTCAAAGGTAGAAAATAATGTGTTCACATATTATTTACACTACACCCATAAAGCAATAATGAAATTTTCTATGGCGAATCAATATTTAACTTGTTGTTCAGAGACATTGATTTAAATTTCCCATTCTACTTTAGGTTCAGTGAGTTCTCAGAAAATCCTGTAAGGACCAACATGTAACGACAGCGTGAAACAAAAAAAAAAAAAAAAAAAAAAAAAAAAAAAAGAACCCCCCCCCCAAAAAAAAGAAAGAAAGAAAAAAAAAAAACAAAAAAAAAACACGAAAAACAGGAGACAAAAGAAAACTAGAACTTAGGTGATAATGTTACCAAGGAATTTTTTTTTTTGGTCCTTGTCAGCACGCGGACACTCTTCTGGTTACCAAAAATAAATGAATTCTACATGTCTTTGATTAATTTCGCAACTCCAAAAAGATTTCTCATTATGGTAAAAGTTATCACACGACATGAAACTCCGCCTTATTTACAGCTGTATTTGTCAGCCAATGATAACGCTGGATTCTTGTCTGTTTTTGTATGCTAAATATGTACAGAAGGACAAAGCTCAATACCATATATATGTTAGAGTTCATCCGTTCTGTTCTACAGAAATAAGAAACCTCCACGGGAGCGACAGCTACGGTTGCTACGGTAACATACTCAATGGCAAGTTTTAGTGGGCTACTTTGAAAAATGAAGTTATATGCACTATGAAAAATAGTCGAATGACTATTTCACGAACGCGTTACTACTATAATATGTTGAGCCTGTATAAGCAGTCACCTCTATTAAGCGGTCAACTTGCGGTCAGTTTTAATATCACATAACCTCTGTTAAGCGGTAATTTTTCTCTTGTTCAACTGATTGACCGCTCCGGGCAGGTTTGACTGTATATGTTTTATGAAAAATACTATGAGCGAGATTTGATATTGTATCGAATTCGGTCCTAACAAATCAACACACAAAACATACAGGAAGTTGTTTTGTTGTTGTCTCACTTGTTCCATTGAACCTATTAACATTAAGCATGCACTCGATTATAAAAGGTACTCGCTGCACATTTCAAAATGTAGATGACAATATTTTCTGTTGTGTATAATATATGTATATTAAACAAAGCAAAACTTAATGCCAGCAATAGTGGTATAAATTAACAGTTTTACAATAAATACAAAAGATAAAAATACATAAATAAATAAAATAAGATAAAAACGTTTATCCTAAAATACGTTTATCGTTTCTTGAATGAAATTCTATATCGTAAATGTATCCGAGACGAAAAGAAAGTGAAGAATTGTCCAAAAATACAGTTGAATTAATGCAAAACACGAGGAATATAACGAGCGGTTTCTGTTAAAGTATTGATACACTGTTTTGCAATCCTACACCTTCTTTAATAATCTATCACTCTAAATGAAACAGAAAACGCACCAAAAACATCAATGGTACAATATATCTATTACTTTTCGATTTATTTTGACAGCTCGGCCATAACCATAAACATATTCTATTTATTAACCAAGTAAAAGGCACCTAGTAACGCCTATTTATTGAGTCTTGCCATCCTAAAAATAGAAGCACTGTGAAGTCATTAATTCCCGCGGGACACTAATTTCCTCCGATTACGTGGTTGGTTTTATCCACGAAAATTAATCCCCACAAAAAATGTCTTTCATTATACACCTCGCGTTTTTTAGAACATAGATCCACAAATAAATGTGCCCACGAAATTCCCTTGGGTACATAATCAACGAAATTTAATGTCAACAAAAATTAATGATTTTACAGTATGGTTATAAATAATCAGATATAAAGCACCTTGCAGCACCTACATTAAGTATAAACTTCCTGAAAATGGATTGATACTAAGTGGTGTTTGATTATAAATTATTTAACATGCTCAGAGTTCGAGTGGAATAGTGACGAATAGACCGGAAATGAACGTTTACACATTAGTAAGGTTACTTAACTTATGGCCAGGGCCGGTTATAAATATATCAGTATATTCTATAACGTTGTTGATATGCCATTAATTGTGTTTTATGGTACCACCATCGGTGTATTTGGACTTGTTTCATATATATAATAGCTTTGTTTGTTTTGAGTGGCTATAGAATGAAGTGATACAATTTTGATATTTTCACGAGAGTGTAGCGCGTTTTATTTTATGCTAACTCATCATGAATTAATGGAACGTTTTCGTGTTCGCTCCAGTGAATGTTCTTTTGGGAAAATATGGATATTTTTTTTTTTTTGGGGGGGGGGGCATCTAGGAAATATTGGTCCCAAAGTAACTTTCTTTACAAGTAAAAAAAGTAGTTCCTACAGATATTTTTCAATCACAGTGTGTCAGAGAATAAAAATATATTTATTATAGTATTTCATCAGTAATATAAATTATGTGTTGTATTTATTTGTTAGGAAGTCAGTCCTTGTGTAAGAACTTTCACTCCCTTGCTAAGCGATCAACTATAAGGGTTGTTCCACGTCTGGTTCACTGGCCAAGTGTCAGGATAATGTGACTGGATATGGTTTCATTCCACATGTCTACGGCCTGATACTGCCGTGTGGCAGCACTATATCTGTCTCAAGTAGAAATTCATAGTCTACAAATGACTGAAATACTGTCAGTGGGACGTTAAACACAATAAAACAAACAGACATTAGAACTTTTTTTTCGCACACCACTACTAACCAATCGCACACCACTACTAACCAATCTGTCGCCAGAGTCTGCTGCAAACATTGATGTCTCCAAAGATCTAAGACCTTTGGCAAAATTTCCCATCACCCTTAGAATTCTATATAGTTTTTTTTATTTTGGTAGAATGAATACTCGCATATAATAATTTGCCATACAGAAATATTTGACCAAAACATTGCTGAAAGGGTTAAGGTATTTAAGAAACACGTACATATAAATTGTTATTTTTGTTACTTACACTTCGCACTAGGATTTTTTTTAAATGTATAACTATATGTTCCGAAAAGTGATAAAGAGCTTATTCTGAGAATATTTAATTGTATTTTTTTTTTTTACTGTTTTGAATTTAAGTACCTTTACTGTTTATTTTTCTATTTTTCTTTCTTTTCTTTATTTCTTTTTCACTTGCTATGTCTTAAACGATCATATCAGCATTCACTAATACAAATAAAAGAAACAATCGGGCCGTACCTTCATTCAACTTAAGGTAAACTACCTGTTATGGTTTCGCTACATTTCGGACATCACGGCCTTTCACAGAAATAACCAAGGTCTCCTAATATTTCATCAGGGTATCTTGGTTATCTTGGTAGAGGTTATGTGGTCCAAGACATAGCGGAACCATTACAGGAACTTTATCCTTATTGCGATTTACCCCTGCAGTATAGCCCAGTAACTGTCCAAAAACTTATATATATTTTATATTTCGGTCTTATAGCTTTAGAAAGGAAATACTTGTCCTGTTTGATGTTTCAATTTATTTTAGTTTGATGTCTGGATGTCTGGAATAAATGAGTACGCTCAAAATATAATGCATGATTATTTTTATTTGTAAAACACATCAGATCATACAAACGTCTTCATATCACACGTGTATGAGGAAAGACAATGCAATTTTAATTCCTACAAATCGATTTAACACATTGCAATATTTTATCTTGGTGTCATAATAAAACATTTCGGATATAACCATTCAAAAGATATCACGAGTTCTATTACAGAACTTGCTTTCCACAGTCATAAACAAATCGTAACATGGAGAGTACAGCCGAAAGTTTCTGGTCTGGTTTGCTTTTCCCGAAAGCATTCACTAACGAATTTTATGAGGACATAACGAATACACTTGGTGATGGCTGGTCTTCATAATTATTCTTCTAAAAAGAAAATGGGTTGCAGTTGGGTTCAATCGAAGGAGAATAGTAACGATAAGCGGAGAAAAAAATGCTCTTGCTCCAGGTGGTCGAGTGGTTAGAGCGTCCGCCCCGGAATCGGGAGGTCGTTGGTTCGATCCCCAGCCGCGACATGCCAAATGATACTGGTATAGCTCCATTGCTTGACGATCAGCATATAAGGGTTGTTCCGGGACTGGTTGGCCCGGTGTCAGGATAATGTGACTGACTGGGTGTGGTATCATACCACATGTCTACGGCGTGATATTGCAGTGTGGTAGCACTATATCTGTCTCAAGAAGTCACCGTCTCCAAATGACTAAAATACTGTTGGTGGGACGTTAAATCCAATAAACAAACAAACTTGCTTCAGGACAATGCACCTGCCAATTAGTTGCAGTTGCTGAAGCAACAGAGCGTGATTCGATAGTCTGCTCAGTCCTCGTATTTCCATGACTTGTCACCCTAATCTGAACTTTGACAATGATGATGGCGTATAGATGGCTGTCTAGATGAACAGTACTTCCGGTTTGTTATATTGGAACATCGCTGGAAGAAATGCACTGACTCGAAGACTGATTACATGGACGGTTTCGCAATTTGTATGTAACTCCTCCTCTTTTTGATATTTTGACAGTTTCTTTTTAAATCTAGGTTGAGTGCTAACAAACAGTATCACAAAAAAATCATTTTCATTTGAGTAAAGTATCAGCCGTTCACAATGTACTTCACATTTATACTGGCTTGATAAGCCGCTCAGTGTAAAAATACATGATTGTCAGTTTAGGAACCATCTTTTAACAAAAAGGCATTTAAATAAAAAAATTCAGTTTTGTTATAAACATTTTAAATTGCCCCCGTAAATGTCAAATCCCGCCAAAAGATATCCACATGTAACGCTCCATCTTATACGTTCCAATATAAGGACATGCAATTATACAAACGTGATAGATTTTAGTTATAAAAGTCACTTTGAGGCTCTACAGATATCATATTAGCGTAATGTTTACCAAATATGGAGAAATCTAATGTTTATTGCTTTTCGAGATGTTTATTGTCCCATCTTATCTAGATCAAACACTTATAGTAACACCTAAAGTTAGACGGATTTATTCCCAGATCTGTAACAAGAAACTTTTTTTATTCTGTTTTATGGTCCTTTATCGAGAAAACAATTAGGTTAAACAAGTTTTGAGGGTTGCTATCCCTGGAATTTAAGATTTAATTCAATAGATTGTGTTATCCCGAGGTTTACCGGCGCTGCGAAGAAAGTATTTCAGTCATAAAGCGACGTCCAGCTTTCTACCGGTGGAAAAAAGGCATCGAAAGCGCAAAGGGGTCCGGGTACAACAACCAACCTTCTGTAAGCCATCTGGAGGGATTTCTCACATGGAATTTAGGGTGACCCACAATGGAAGCCAAAGCGAGTGATATTCTTATTCCTACCAATATGGAATACATGATCGATTATGTTTCCTAGGTTGGACCAGTACTTTATCATGGTGAAGGTCATTGAGATTTTCGTGCTCAGTGGTAATCGGACCCAAAACCGTCGGGTCCACATTCGTGTCCGCTACTACTGGACAACACAGTCCCTCATGAAAGGTCAGTGACTAACTCACTGGACCATGGAGGCAATATATTACTCAAAGTTTGTTAAGCACCAATAGTATACTCCAATCTATAAATAGAGACTGACGTCACAGCAAAAAGATTATTTTTCAATCCTTTACTTGGAAGTATTACATTTGTATCAAAATTGGCATTTTTTGTAATTTAAAGGTAATGAATATTTAGAACATTTATTACAGCATTATTTATTTTATAATTGTGTCTTTTAATTGATTAGAATCAAAATTGTCAAAATTAATTAACAAATGACGTTTCAATTCCACAGTAACATATTAAGTTGAAAATGCAACTGTATACTTTAGATAATAATGAAATTTTAATAAGTACATATAAACTGAAAATTTTGTAAAAGATATAATTATCATAAAAACGTTTTGATCTTTGTTGTTGTTAAGAAATCTCAAAATTAAGATTTTATATTTTGAGATGTTCGCATTAAATCAAAGGTTTGGGTTTGTAAAGGATGGTTGTGAAATTTCAAGAGATATGAATAAATATAACAGAAGCTAGTTGAGGCCATTTCCTGTTCACATTGATTCTGTTTCTATTTTTAGTTTACCGTCGCTTCGACAGTATTTCAGTCATATAGCGACGTCCAGCTAATTACAGGTGGAGGAAGACCCCAAATGCACGGAGGCATCCGGGTAGAACCACTGACCTACCGCAAGCCAACTGGAAGGCTTCCTCACATGAAAATCCGAATGAACCTGCCGAGATTCGAACCCACGCGGTGAGGGGCTGAGTGAGTGTTAAAGTCAGCGACTTTACTGTAGGTGCCACCTACATGTGTTTATTTTATGTTAAATTTTTTGAGACGACAACGATGTTTTTTGTTCGGCTTTGTATTAGTCCAAGTTCCCAGTTTCGCACGTGGTCATGTTTATACATGTACGATGGTCTATTACTAGCATTTTAACATGTACTGACGTATTTTGATGTTGTTTACAAGGGACAACCTTAATTTGGTAAGTTTTTGGAAGTCAGTCAGTCCCGCCATACAGTTAATTACAGTGTCAATTTTAAATAGTGTATTTTCGGACAATTTAGGTTACCCCACCCACTGATTTGCATTGTATATTTTGACTGGGTTGTCATGATATGTTAATATGGGTTTATCATGATATTTAAAGTTTACTAGTCAATATTTTAATTGTATTACATGTGTTTCTAGTTAAGTGAGTGTGATATAGGCTTGTTGTTCAAGACCCACGCTTATTTTTTATATCTAAGGGAGATAACTCGTAAAGATTTTCCAGACTTTCTAGGCAGAGTTGTCTTTTCTTATATATATTAAATTACTGTTTCTAGTCTAGATGTTTTCTATGGTGCGTTTGTAATAACTTGTGCTTATTTCATATTGTATGTTTTTTATGTTTATACATGGGATTTATTAGTTTTTGTATTCTGTCTTTTCAGTCTATCGTTTCTATCGTTTCCTACCATTACCATGTCGGGACAAAAAATAAAGGGAAGAAACGCATAGGCGCCGTTGTCATTATTTAATCTCCGGACAGTACATCAATAGACAAATTAAGGATAATGGCAACTTATGATGAAGATGAAATAGAGGGTACGGCCAGCACTACGTTGCCGTCAGCATACCGTGAGCTTGCCAAAAAGCGGAATGAAAATCTGTTGAAACTGCAAAATGAGTCTGAAGTGTTTAACAAGATTCTGAGCATCGCTGTGCCTGAGGACATACCAAAGGTTAGAGGAGCTCATAAACGGTGGCTGGACATTTATGAAAACTTTCTTTCAAGCAATGAAAATTATCAGTCTATCTTATCAAAGGAAATGAAAGAAAAGGACCAATTAGAGCTGAGAAAGGACTTCAATAATTTTGAAGATGTGAAATTAAATAGTTTCTCATGGTTTACAAAATATCAACAGGATGACACAAGATCTCACGTTTCAAAGGCTAGTTGTAGTAGTGCTTTAACTCAAATATCTCAAATTACTTCCTCAAAAATCAAGGAGAGCACGCGTAAAGCTGAGTTGCTTGCTCGACAAGCAGCTTTAGAGGAAGGGAGACAGCTTGAAGAAGAAAAAATTAGGCTTAGGTTTAAAGAAGAAAATTTAAAGATAAAAACAGAAATTAAAATTAGTGACGCTAGAACGCGGGTGTTAGATGACTTAGAGAAGAGCATGTTATGTGATGAAGAGGTTGCAAATGAAGCGAAAGTAAAGGAAGAAAGGAAGCAACCTGTGTTTCAAGATAGTTACTCAAATATTACACATGACATACAGTCATTAGGGCTTCTTCAAATGTCTAAAGAACTGAACAAGCCTAAGGTAGAAATAAATAAATTTTATGGAAACCCTATGGACTATCACAGGTTTATTAGGCAGTTTGAAACAAAGGTAGTAAAAAATACAGACTCATACGATGAGAGAATGACCTACCTTCTACAATTTACTACGGGTGAGGCGAACAAGATAGCAGTTGGATTTTCCCACCTAGACGCAAAAATCGGATTCAAGGCGACTTTAAAGGAATTCAAGGATCGCTATGGAGACTCGGATGTGGTTGCGAACTCATATGTAAAGAGGGCTTTGGAGTGGCCTGTTATCAAAGCGGATGATCCGAAAGCATTAGATGCGTACAATATTTTCTTGGTTGAATGCCAATATGCAGTGGAGAACGTTTCTGCTGCTCGTGTGTTAGACTATCAAGAGAACATACAAAAGATAGTTAAAAAGTTGCCTTATGCCTTGCAAGAGAGATTTAGAAATTTGGTGTTCAATTTGAAAGAATCAGGCAAGCACATCACATTTGAGGAACTTGTTAAATTTATTAAAAAGGAATCAAAGAAGGCAAATGACCCAATATTTGGAAAATCCGCCATTACAGCTTTGAACAAGGGTAAGCCTAGTCTAGCTCAGGGTCAAAGAAAGTCGTTTGGTGCAAATGTTCAAGCTGAGCATAGCGCAAGAGCAATTCCAAAATGTGATTACTGTGCAAAAGAACACTGGATAAGTTCATGTTGTGAAATTGTCAAAAGGTCACTTAAGGAAAGGTATGAAATTCTTAAGTTAAAGGGACTGTGCTATTCATGTTTACGCCGAGGTCACCAAAAATCAGAATGCAAGAAAAGGCTGAACTGTAACATTTGTCAGAGGGTGCATCCCACAATTCTTCATGTAGACAGATCAGCTTTCTTGAGTGGAGCCGGTACAACTTCTTCACAACAGGAAGCCAACACTAGAGCTAATGTTTCAATGGTTACTACATCAGGTGCTACCGCTATGGGGGCTGGCACTAGAAGGGTTCTTCCAATTGTTCCAGTGAAAGTGCGCCAAAGGGGAACCAGCACTAGTGTAAAAACTTACGCCTTTCTTGACTCTGGTAGCAATTCTACTTTTTGCACAGAAAGTTTGAAACAAAAACTGAACATTGAAGGCAGAAAAAGGACTATACATGTACAGACTTTAAATGGAAAATGTAAACAAGAAAGTTATTGTTTGCAAAACCTGGAAGTGCTTCCATTGGATGGTTCAAACAGTGTGGACTTGCCTGAGATATACACACAAGCAAGCTTGCCCGTAAATCAGTCAGATCTTGTAATGAAGTCTGAATTAAATAAATGGCAATATTTACAGTGTGTACCTTTAAATGCAATTAACAGTGAAGTGGAGCTCCTTATTGGAGTTGACTGTCCAAAGGCTATGGAACCATGGGATGTTGTACCCAGTGAGAATAATGGCCCATTCGCAGTTAAAACGATTTTGGGATGGGTTATTAATGGTCCTCTTTCTGAGAAAGTTGATGATGAATATGGAAACATGAAGTCAAACTTCATACAAATGGACAGTAAACTGGATCAAATTGTAATGCAACAATACAATCATGATTTCAGTGAACGTATCATCAATGATGTTGCCAAGCATTCTAAAGAAGATGAAACATTTATGAAGAAGGTTGAAGGATCAGTTAGAAGGGAAAACAATCATTACATGATAAGCTTGCCTTTCAGGGATTCAAATAATAAAATGCCAAACAACAGGAATGTTGCGTTTCATCGGCTTTTGTTATTGAGAAAGCGTCTCGAAAACGATGACAAGCTGTACAGTGACTACAAGGACTTTATGAATAAAATCATTCAAAAGGGTTATGCTAAGAAAGTCATAGATAAAGACAATAAAGACCTTGAACTCGGTCAAGAATGGTATTTGCCTCATCATCCTGTGCATCACCCTAGGAAAGGAAAATTACGAGTTGTCTTTGACTGTGCATCACGTTATCGTGGGACCTCTCTGAACGATGAACTATTACAAGGGCCAAATTTGACAAACACACTTATTGGCACGTTATTGCGATTCCGTCAAGAACATATTCCCATTGTCGGTGACATAGAGAGCATGTTTTACCAAGTTCGTGTTCCTGATCGTGATGCAAACTTCTTGAAATTTCTGTGGTTTGAAGATGGTGACATTACAAAGCAAGTGATTGAATATAAAATGGTTGTGCATTTGTTTGGTGCGACGTCCTCACCGAGTTGTGCCAACTTTGCTTTAAGAAAGACAGCAATTGATCACAGTGACGCATATGACAGTCAGGTTGTAAATACTGTTCTAAAAAACTTTTATGTAGATGATTGTTTAAAATCAGTTCCAGATGTTGAGACAGCCAGATGCCTTGTGCGTGACCTTCAAGACCTTCTGTTGAAAGGGGGATTTCGCATTCACAAGTGGTTATCCTCTAGTCGAGAAGTCATGTCAATGTTACCTGCCACCGATAGAGCAGTGGACTTGGATCTTGATCAAGATACATTGCCAGTGGAACGTGCCCTGGGAGTTCAATGGAGCGTGGAATCGGATGAATTCCAATTCAACATTGACATACCAGACAGACCATTGACCCGACGCGGAATGCTGTCAATGTTGAGCACCGTGTATGATCCGCTTGGTTTTCTGGCTCCATTAATGTTGCATGCCAAGAACATTCTGAAGGACCTATGCAGATTAGGTGTTGGCTGGGATGACCCAGTTACTGAAGAAATTGCAAAGAGATGGACCTTTTGGCTTAATGACCTGCACAAGTTGTCAGAATTCTCAGTTTCAAGATGTTTTAAACCTGAGGGTTTTCAGCAAGTGAAATCAGCTACTCTGCATCACTTTTCTGATGCTAGTGAAGTTGGATATGGCATCGTCAGTTATCTTAGATTGGTAGGCGCTGACGACAGGGTTCATTGTGCATTTGTTATGGGTAAATCTCGCGTTACTCCTATGAAGCAGATAACAGTTCCTAGGTTGGAGCTTACGGCCGCTACAGTCGCTGTTCGCACTGACAAAATGTTACGGTCCGAATTGGATATCGAACTTGATGATTCTGTATTCTGGACAGACAGTATGGCTGTGTTGAGATACATTGGCAATCAGTCTTCTCGTTTTCAGACATTTGTCGCAAATAGATTATCTGTGATTCATGATGGCTCTCGTCCCGAACAGTGGCGCTATGTTGCAACCAAGCTGAATCCTGCAGATATCGCTTCACGGGGTGTCAAGGCTAATGATGGTGTGTTACTTAAGAGCTGGATTGTAGCACCAGATTTCCTTTGGAAAAACAATAGTGAATGGCCTGAATCCAAAATAAACAAAACAATGTCAAATGATGACCTGAAGTGAAAAGGGTAAACATTGCAAACTGTGTTACTGACAGCACTCTTTCTGAAGAAGCTTGTGAAGTGTTTGACAAACTTATGTCATATTTCTCTTCATGGTATAGATTAAAGAGAGCAGTAGCCTGGATCATGAAGGTTCGTGAAAGGCTGCGTGATAGGGTGAAATCAAAACAGTTGGGCAAATGTGAAAGTAGTTCTAGCCAAAGTGAATCTAGTAGATATATAACTGTCTCTGACTTGGATCATGCTGAAAGAGCAATATTTTGCTATGTTCAAAGATGTGCCTTTTGTGAGGAAATTGAGTCATTGGAAAAGGGGTTGAAACTCAAGAAAAATAGTGCCATTAGAAACTTAGACCCTGTTTACGAGGATGGTCTTTTAAGGGTTGGAGGTAGGCTACGAGAATCGCCAATGCCTGAAGAAATTAAACATCCGGTTATCATACCAAGAAACAGTGAAATCTCACAGTTGATCATTAGGGACGTACATAACAATTTCAATCATGTGGGTCGAAATCATACTTTGGCCGTTATTCGCGAAAGATACTGGATCATAAATGGACCATCAGCAGTCAGGAAAGTGATCACTAAATGTGTCGTTTGTAGGCGACAAAATGCTAGTGTTGGTGAACAAAAGATGTCTAATCTGCCGAAGGATAGGATTACTCCTGATGAGCCTTGCTTCACACACGTTGGCGTGGATTATTTTGGCCCATTTGAGGTCAAACAGGGTAGGAGCTTAGTGAAAAGGTACGGTGTTATATTCACCTGCCTTGCAAGTAGAGCTGTTCACATAGAAGTTGCTGCTTCTTTGGATACCGACTCTTACATCAACGCCTTGAGACGTTTTTATGCGCGTAGGGGTCAAGTTCGTACCATCAGATCTGATAATGGTAGTAATTTTGTTTGTGCTGAGAAAGAGTTAAAACGGTCCATTCAAGAGTGGAATGTGAGTGTTATTCAGGATGCACTTAAACAAAGGAGTATTGATTGGAAATTCAATCCACCTGCAGGGTCTCATCATGGCGGAATCTGGGAGAGGATGATAAGGTCTATTCGGCAAATCTTGAAAGGTGTTCTCAAACAACAAACGCTGACCGACGAGGCATTGTGTACGTTAATGTGTGAAGTGGAAGCAATACTGAATAGTAGACCTATACAAAAAATTCCGATAGTCACGATGATTCTGAGGCTCTTACGCCTAACCATTTGTTGTTGCTTAAGCGAAAACCAAACTTACCTCCTGGTGTATTTGTGAAAACTGATAATTACTGTCGTCGTCGATGGCGTCAAGTGCAATATATGGCTAACTTGTTCTGGTCCCGTTGGACCCGCGAATATCTTCCACTGTTACAAGAACGTCAGAAGTGGAATCAGGTGAAACGAAATCTGAAGGAGGGTGACGTGGTTCTAGTGGTTGATTCTAATGCACCCAGGAATTCATGGCCTTTGGGCAAAATTGTGGCAACAATTCCAGATAAGCACGGTTTGGTCCGGCAAGTTAAATTGAAAACTGGTTCAAACACTTACTTAGTGCGCCCTATAGATAAGCTATGTGTTACGCTGGAAAATGAAAATTAAGCTAAACAGTCTGAGTGAGATTGTAAAGTATGGTTGTTGTCATGGATCTTTTAACTGTTTGTAAATACCCCCATGATTTGATTCGAATTATGATGTTATTTATGTAAGTTTTATTACATTGGGACCTGTTGTTTAAGACGAGTTTATTTTAACTTGACTCAATATACTCATCATAAGATATTTTGATCTGAATTTTTGTCTAGGAGTATATATCATGTTAAGGTGCTTTCTTGTTATACAAGAGTTAAAGATTCACTATTCCATATCAAGATTTGGAGAGGTAATTGTTATACAATTAGGGGGCTGGTATGTAGGTGCCACCTACATGTGTTTATTTTATGTTAAATTTTTTGAGACGACAACGATGTTTTTTGTTCGGCTTTGTATTAGTCCAAGTTCCCCAGTTTCGCACGTGGTCATGTTTATACATGTACGATGGTCTATTACTAGCATTTTAACATGTACTGACGTATTTTGATGTTGTTTACAAGGGACAACCTTAATTTGGTAAGTTTTTGGAAGTCAGTCAGTCCCGCCATACAGTTAATTACAGTGTCAATTTTAAATAGTGTATTTTCGGACAATTTAGGTTACCCCACCCACTGATTTGCATTGTATATTTTGACTGGGTTGTCATGATATGTTAATATGGGTTTATCATGATATTTAAAGTTTACTAGTCAATATTTTAATTGTATTACATGTGTTTCTAGTTAAGTGAGTGTGATATAGGCTTGTTGTTCAAGACCCACGCTTATTTTTTATATCTAAGGGAGATAACTCGTAAAGATTTTCCAGACTTTCTAGGCAGAGTTGTCTTTTCTTATATATATTAAATTACTGTTTCTAGTCTAGATGTTTTCTATGGTGCGTTTGTAATAACTTGTGCTTATTTCATATTGTATGTTTTTTATGTTTATACATGGGATTTATTAGTTTTTGTATTCTGTCTTTTCAGTCTATCGTTTCTATCGTTTCCTACCATTACCATGTCGGGACAAAAAATAAAGGGAAGAAACGCATAGGCGCCGTTGTCATTATTTAATCTCCGGACAGTACATTTACCCTCTCGGCCACTGATGCCCACTCACATTGATTCGTGATATGTGGGGCTTGACAAACGTTGAGATGAATGATACTCCCGCTCCGTATATGCTTTAAATTATTTGCGTTCTGAATATTTTCCAAAGCAAACTTTTGGATTAGTGTAACTATATGTTGTTTGTATGAGAGCAGATGTATAATATATCGTTTTTGTAGATACGAATTTGTTCTATGAATTTTGATTAAAAGATTAATAGATACACGCAAAAGAAAATAAAATCTATAAAAGGCAGAGGGAAGCATTATCTTTTGTTTATCAATTTTTTTTATGCTTCATGACACTGATATAAAAAAATTATTCGCTGATCTCTTAAACAAATAGATTCTTCGTTTAGCTTCAGATTAGATATTTCAGAACTTATAAGTTTTTTATCAAAGGTAAGCCAATTTCAAGATGTTACACTCACACGCCTTCAAAATTCTCCTCATATTGTATGACATTTTATTAAAAGGTACGAGATTTATAGGAGTAAAATGAGTTTTCCAATATCATTATTTGCTTCTCATTCCATTCATCAGTGGGAAATCGTCTAAACCGGCAATAGTTGAGAATTTACAGCGTTCATTCCGTTACGCAAAGCCAATGGTTGGATTCCCAGAAACGACATACCAATATCAAATATGGTGCATTTCTTCTTTACTTATTGTTCAACGTGTAATGATAGCCGAAGAAACATTTGTTCCTGTTTTAGAACAATTTTAACTACCATCGTATACGGCATTATAGCGAAACGAGGCAGTACCATATTTGACTCATTTAAACAGTTACTATTTAACTATACCGTAGATGGGAAGTTAAAACCTTAGCAATAAAAAATGACCTGATTTATTGGAGAAAAACGGCGTTAGCCTAGGACATCAGTTGCCTCTCAATCGAATTTTATTTTATCTTATAGTGATTTAAATTCTTGGTATAAACTTCGCCCAGACGACAATTAACCATTATAACAATTGCAGCGTTCATTGCGGCACATTTAATGATTGTAAATCAATCAGTTAATGTACCCTGGATTCAGCATGTATCGCATGTTATTCGACAATAATACAGCAATCGTATTTCGTTTAAATCGATTTGAAAAAAAAGTCTCACAATTTTGATGACTCCATTTTTGGTCCGGTATTTTTCGCCTCGAAAGGGCATTATAGATTAACCGTCGGCTCAACCGGGGAACGAACACACGACCCTCCATTCCATTGTCAATGAATAGAATCATGTAATTGTCACCAACTTGAATATCGGTCATGCGCTACGAATGACCATCAGGCTATGTCTGATGTAACTGATTAGTTCCAAAAAAAATATGATTGTTGAAGACAATTGCATTTCTTTTTGAGAATGATCAAGTACCACTAACAGTAATAACTCGAAGACTTGCAAATTCCTGACAGTTCTTCCTCAGGACCTAATCTATGAAGAGGCTGTTCAACGCCCTTTTTCAATAGACAATGAAAGAACGTGAGAGGAATGACAAATTATAGTGTAGAGTGTATCCTACAAGTCAAAAAAACAAAAAAACGTTGCATATGAAATCAATTGCCGACGGAATGAGATGTTTTTAACAGGACTTGTTTACTCGACATTCAGAGAAATTTACCAGGAGTCACAGACAAATACGAAAAATATTAGATTATTTTATTCCGGCGAAATATATTTCCATGAGCATTGAATTATTGTATTACTGAATCACACCATTAAAATACATTAGGGACAAATATTCGCTTATTTGCTTGTCGGCTTAATCAATGAATGAAAATCATAATAATTTTTTATATATATTAATGTCCATACTTAATTGTTTTTTTATATGGAATCAGCGGACCTATAGAGGATACTTGTTGATTTCTGCTGAAAATTATTTTAATTCATCTCGTGAGTAAACAAATATCCGTCACAAAACAGTAAAATATATAACAATGTATGATTCATTGTTTGAAACAGTGAATATTACCAATTTTAGTTCACTGATATGTTTCTAAAATCAACCGAAGAGCATGAAATAAAATGATATGATACATACGCAGATTTAGAGTGGTGGGGAGAGTGGGAGTCATGACTCCCCTAGGAAGACCCAGAAAGAAAAAGAGGACAGAAGAATTGACCACGACTAAGAGTGATAGCAATACCTCGACAGTTTTCTTTGAAAGAGCTAATAACAAACAAATAAGTGTTAAAACATATCTTTGAGTAAATAAATGAATATATAAATAGAAATAATAGGGTATTCCATTTAGCATAAAATAAAAGTCATGGTCCTTCAACTGCTAAAATAGACTTCATTGCTGATGCAAACATCCAATGACTTAAGATGATGGGTTCCTATGCTTAAAATCTATGAAGGCTTGCATTTACTATAAAAGTCCCAAAATCACTCTAGGGACTATGGTTACAATTTTATTATGGATGGATTGCTTTAATTCAAAATACAGAAAATTATGAAGCTGTATTCAAGTAACATACAAAGATAGTTTTATATTTAATTACATTTACTATATACATTTTTGATAATTCCATTAATATATTATTTCAAAGCTACCTTTTTAAATTTTGCTTTATGTAAGATGAGAAAAAATAACGTTAAACACGAAATTGACCAACTGAAATTATCTATATGTTAATATTATATATTTTCCTTAAATGTCAATTTTCAACTTACTGATGATAATGATGATGATGATGATGATAATGATGACGATGATGATAATGTTGATGATGATGATGATAAGTAAATACATAAACGATATAGTCAAAATCTAAACTTTTTAATTTCACACACAACATGATAAAAATCTGAAAGTAAAATGTTTAGATTTTGACCATAATGAATCAATCCACAAAGATGAATTTCATCAAAATATAAATAAACTATCCTTGGCTATTCTAAAACAGTTGAAGCTTTCCTGTCTTCGCAGACATTCCCCTGAAGAGTAGTCAAGTACTTCAATCAGGTCGTTCTATGCCCCACAAGAGCTGTTTACTTTTAATTATTGATAGCGATATTTTCTTTCACCTTGAACATTGTTTCTTGATTCCATTAGAGAACAAACTGAAGATTGCAATTTGCATTCAGGAAAATAATAGGAGTTTGGCATAGTTTTGTTTTCTTTTCATGTCATTAGTGGTTTTGATTATCTGATGTGCTCAAAGATCTCTTGATGTATACTGTTTATTTGGGTTAATTTCCAATCAAAAAGGTCGGTTAAAGACTGTGTCTTTATAAAGGCGTTTCAGCGGCTTTTTTTCTAATGGGCAGATTTTTCTAAAATTTTTGACATAAATCCCTTAGACTATACCTAAATTATATATGAATTAAAATACGAAGTCACCATGACCGTTTTAGAAATTTAGCTTATGGTAAAACCCAATTTTTTGCTAAAATTTGTTGAAAAAAAAATAAATCAAAATATAAAAATTTTGGAAAGATTGCATTTTAAATACTTTAATAACATATGAAAATAATATTTTCAGAATATTTTATCACATTTTTTAATGTTTGTATTTTATAGGTAACAGGTGAAAATACTGCCAGACACGCATGGAAAATACACAACGAGAAAAAACATCGCTATTTCAACAGGACAAAAATATATGAAAAACCTTCCCAAAAGCTATGGAATTTTACATATGTTTTTCTGATAAAAAATTTATCTGACATATGTCCTTTATTCTTTTCAGATTCAATCCCCTGATAAAGATTTTCTGAAAATGTAAAAAAAAAATATATACCTCACAAAGTTTTTTTTTCTTTTTGAAATATGCACGAAAGCACTAAAATGTCATTTTTGGTACTACTCAAAATAAATGAGAATTTAACTATGACATGTGTGAGCTTTCCTGCAATGGAGTTGAATGTGACACTACGCGGGACAGTTTCTTTCTACTTAGAATCTCTTTGTTGCAATATGTACTGCTGCATTCGATAAAAAGGGCCATTGGCATTTACCTTGCAACGTCACCAGATGCGCAGTGTTCCGAAATAGCCATGCTCTGTTTTCCTACAAAACAGCTAATTACGTGTCAGGAAATTGCACATTAAAAGAACAAGGACCGGCGGACCTAGTTAATCGTCTGCTTGCGTAAGAAGGAATGACAAAAAAGGTATTGAATCAGTAGGCATTTTCATATAGAAGTAAAACACTAGTTCGATGCATTGCACTTTATGAAAATTTAGTTCAACGGCAATGTAAGTTTAGGAACTTTTTGTTGACATAATTAATCTCCGCACATAGGCCGTCGATAGCGGAATATGGAAATATGTATTCACTCAACCCTGTAATGTACTTGACTAATTTTGATGTAAAGCATCAAAGACGCCGCGTATGTTTTTGAAGCACAACTTGAATAAGCAAAACCATTTTAGAATAGTTTAATAACATGCGTAAGGTTTTTTTCTTTTTCTTTTACAAACAGCGGATCTTAATATATTTCACACGGCAATGCTACATGCGAAGTTGCCAATTATGCGAAGTTGCCAGTTATGCTAAGTTGCAAGTAATGCGAAGTTGCCAGTTATGCGCAGTTGCCAATTATGCGAAGTTGCCAGTTATGCGAAGTTGCCAATTATGCTCAGCTTTAGGCCGCTTGATTCAGATATATCTGAAATATTTCTAAAAATTCCATGTAAATCGGGAATGGAGGCCATTAGGGAAAACACAATGTCATTCTTTAAATGAAAAGAATAATATTTTTTTTAAAGAAATAATTGTTAAAATTGGGTCACTTGGTGAAATATATTTATATCATATCCATAAAGGTATGAATGATACACGTTATAACAATTATAGGATGAGTTAGGGTCTGCACGATGCATGGAATTTCAAGACAGTGGTCTTTTATGGCTGTATAAAAGCCATTCTAAAAAACATCATCACCATCAACAACAAGAACAAATCAACACAAATAAGTTTTATTTGGCACGGGAGTTAAGCAAATGTCCCGGCATTTACAATCTTTCGGCCTAATATTATGACTGATTTATTTATTAAGTTTACCGTCGATTCGACATTATTTCAATCATATGGCGACGTTCAACTAATAATAGGTGGAGGAAGATCCCGAATGCATGGAGGCATCCGGGTAGAACTACCGACCTACCGCAAGCCAGCTGGAAGGCTTCCTCATGACCCTGCCGGGACTCGAACCCACGCGGTGAGGGGCTGTGTGAGTGTTTAAGCCAGCGACTTTACCCTCTCGGCAACGAAGGTCTCGCCATAATTTACTTCCTTGATAAGTACAGTAAAGTGACATAACCTATGCCAGGAGTATCTTTTTTGTCACATATCTTAAGTCATTGTATTTGCAATACTTTACAACATATGCTAAGTATTTCAGTTAATATACCCGTTTCAAACACTATATCATATTAATCAGCTTACACACTTTGGTCGCAGTTTGGGCCTAGGGCCGTCCGATACGGCTATATATATATAATGTTTGCTTTGTTTTTTCACACATGTATTTAAAAACCTGAACGTATTTGAGATCACTAGGCATCTGCCTATGCTTTCATGAATCATATGTTGCATGCAAGGTCCATAAACTAAGTTTTTAAAACTCGTGGCCTACGAGTTTATGGAGAAGTTATCACATACAAATTAAATGTGTTGAATTATTTTAATAACGATAGAAATAATGCGTATTTAGATACATGACTTTTTTTACACCAGTTAATACAAGTAATTGACTCATAATTTGTTTCTTTCAGATATATATTTTACAATAATGCTCCCTTTTTTGATTAGGCAGCACCATGGTCAAATTTAAAACCTATTTCATGCCAAGGCCGTGGAAACGCGGCGTCAGTATAGTACAGGTTTAAAATTAATAAATAATAAAGGTCAAATTAAATGTCAAATTTGACGAGCATTACAAGCATATTTTACTGTTATAAATCAATACATACATACAATGAATAATAACAAAATTGCTATTGTGCTGCACGCTTTTCAGCAATATTGCATGGATACCTTGTTTGTACAAACATTGAAAAAAAAAAATACATAAGTCAGGATAGTTTTATTCTATTACAAAGGGAGGAGGTGGAAAGCACAGAACAGCCCGGGTAAATCATTATACCTACCTCCCACCGGCTTGAAGCCATTCGAACATGAAAAATCCGGCTGAGTCCTCCGCGGTTTTAACCCACAGAGGAGATGATCGGCTGAGTAATAGAAAGTCAGAAATTATTGAAACTCTGTTAAACAGGACAGGTATTATTATTTTACAATCCGTTCTGCAATAACTCCCCCAATTTCAAAACAGCGAGTTATTGCAAATCAACACGTTTTATAATACTTCCCTGCCTTTCAGTTAAACTCACACAGTCTGAAACTCCGAAGAACATAATATTGAGTCCTAAAGTTATTTGCATTCAAAATAAGTCCTAATATCACCAATAATATGGATGTGCAGAAGTTGTGAAGAATTTGCCAAGGTAGCCTGGATAAAAAAGGACCGTTTTTAGCATCAATTAAACTGCAATATTACGCTACAGTGCAGGGAGTGACGGTTAACCCGTTTATCAATACTTCACTACTTTGCAATAAAACTATCAACAAGTCTTAGCAATAACTTAAAATGACGCAAATTGACGTGTTTATATTGCTTATCCGTGATGTTCAAGATCTGAGCTAAAAAGGGTATTTAGAAACAAATGCTTTGCAACTCTTATTTATATTATACGTTAAAGAAAGTCAATCGTATCCAGATGCCAATGTATTTGATTCATTCAACAGGACGCACTTATTGTCTTAGAAATATCGGCTGCCATTCAAACGTCGTATGTTGTTGTTAATATCTGTTGATGAAAAAACACCAGTCTGGGTCAGGCGAGGATTATATGTCAAGATTAACACACAGTTCCTTGTGGGAGTAAGTACGGGCTTCGAATGTTTCAATTTCTGTTGCCCTTAATTGTTCATATAAAGAGGTACTTTTTTACAGAAATGTCAAAGAGTCTTTTTATTGCTCCCAGTTATATTTTTGCGGTAGGGTCTCTTACGTAAGAACTTCCGTTTATGTACGGCCGATTTTGAATCGAGCGATATAATTGGACGACATGAAATTGATATCGTCAGATTGCAGGAAATTTCATGCGTAGATGTGTTACGTCATCCAGTCAGAATCACCGTTAAAAAAGATAGAAAGGAATTGGATGTTGATAATGGGATGTACAAATTGTTGACATTTCGCGTTATTACTTTGTTATGGTTGCATTTTGAATTTTGACAATGAATCGTTATACTATGTGTTAATTTAATATCAGACTTACTTAACAGTGCAGAGGATATAATGATAGCATGTTCAATCAGTTCGTCGTATTGTTTACATCAGATCAGGCGTAGTGTATACATTTGTCGTAATGTAATCATTAAATTCATGGTAGTGTTTACGTCAGATTCGTCGTGTTGTTTACATCAGATCAGGCGTAGTGTATACATTTGTCGAAATGTAATCATTAAATTCATGGTAATGTTTCCATCAGATTAGTCGTAGTGTTTACATCAGATTAGTTGTAGTGTTTACATCAGATTAGTTGTAGTGTTTACATCAGATATGTTGTAGTGTTTACATCAGATTAGTCGTAGTGTTTACATCAGATTAGTTGTAGTGTTTACATCAGATTAGTCGAAGTGATAGATGACATCGACATTATCAGTAATTTAAGCGCGTTAAATGTTTAAATGTATTTTCGAATTCTAGAGTCAAAATGGGGAATTTTATATGGCGTCACGATACACTGCTGCAGATTTTACTTAAGTTATTTTTTTATTTACTGCATCGAATAAATAATCTTCTAAATAAAAACGTTTACATAATAAAATTAATTGTTAATTTTACTGTTATCGTCCATTGATAATAGATCCAAAGAACTCAGATTTAATTTCGGGTTCATGGTTCTAGACCAATCCGGATTTTGCTGGGGGCACACAACGTACGATGTTAAAACGTCTTTTTAATGAACATATCCCTTGAATCTTGGTTTGTTCCTAGTCACTGGAAAGAGGTTTAAAATTTACAAAATGTCTTACATCTGCTTGCGATTTGATATCCGTTTTATTTATCACATAGTTTAAGGTTAAACGCGACTCCGTTATAACCATCATACTACAACATACTACATAATGGTTCTTGATCATAAATAATACCATCGTCGAATACCCCCGGTTGACTTCTTCCGTTTCACTACATGAGATCATGCCGTCGGGAAATAGGCAAGCAAACCGTCGTATTACAGAAGTTATTGATTAATTTATCGATCAATTAAATCGCGACTTTTAAATGCAACACTCTTCGGCATGGAGGCTTGAAAGTCATGTAAACAATAAAAATGACTGCGTCCGGCAGCTGTATAAAAACGGCATTATGATTGGTTTAAAAAACGTGATGCGACTAATGAAATAACGTAATTTGGCACTTTAAAACGACCAAATGCAACCGTAATATCCCACGGCCTACTGATGATCTATCGATCGGCCGTGGATATTCGACGTTGAATAATACAAGCCAAACTTATACTAGCATTATTGTATGTAGAAAAAAAGTACAACATGGCATTTGTACATGCGTTATATACGCTCTTCAAGACATATTGACATCTCGCAACATTAACAGGAAAGTAAAACGGATCTGAAACATTGTGTATGACCTGATTAAATATGCTGATAAGAACATACACTTCAAAAAATATCACAAACATTAAAACAGCTGCCAACTATTTTTACGACAGTTTCCTGGTGTCAATTAATCACGCTTAAATCGGATTACAGGAAGGATACAGTTGGCATTTATGATACGCTTCAATGAGTTACGATATTTTCTTTGGGGTCTTACATACTCCTCACAGTGATGACGTCACGCTGCGCTACTTAACTGTACTAATCAAGGGAAGTAACTGCAGCGGTGAGTTTGGTGTCTTACGTCATAGTCAGCATTTCAATAGTTTGGGACTTGTCTTTATGAGACTGTTATAGTACTCTTTTTTTTTGAGCTCCAATCATATAGCAGATATACCAGTACTTTTTCAACAACGCCAAGGATCAAAACTACGGCCCTTAATGTACGGGACAAACGATCTAGATAACCACTTCGCAAGTGCGACTCTTCGTTTAACTACAGTGGACATATTTCGCAATCTCTAAATTTCTCTCATGTTTCAACATATGTCTTCTTTGCGACAACTTATTTCGTGCACAACATTTTTTTTTATCCCTAAGTATGCAGTACATACAATTTCTCATTCATCACACGTTTATTCATTATCTGATGACTTAAAAGAAGAGTCTAACAATATCCTCGTAGATTAAGTCTTTAGAAACAGTCGTCTGGAAAAGGCTAGTAAATTGGTACTGGAACATACTCTGAACAAAAATGTCAATGTCTACATTTTTTTCCTCGTCATTTTCACGTATATAAGGCATGGCGTTATCAAACGCGTTTTCATGTGACTAGACAATAATTTAATGACATTTATCTATACCATTTTTTGTCGCGAACTACAAATTAAAAAATGTTGGAATTATTACAGTATAAGGTAATAACTGGTTGATATACAAGTCGCATAAAAATTTGTATAGTAAATGTACAGCGAGTGTTACGGTAACTGAAGGCATAGAAGCTAATTAATAACATAATAGATTAATACCTCAATTGTCAGCCAACAACATGACTTTGAGCAAGCAACTTATGTGTATTCAAATTGCCAACACTTAATTAAAATCGATGTTTTTAAAACAAAATTAAATTCGTGATTATTCTTTCGTCACTTGAGCTTAAAATTCTTGCATTTTATCAGTGTTGGACAAATGTAGTAAATAATAGTAAGAATACCTGTTTATAACACGTTCAGTAAGTTTTTGTATGGTGGAGGCATGGGTATACAAGAGTTTCCATTGGAACACATTTGTCACCTGCTGACTTGTGGCGGATAAAGTGTGACGGTCATAAAGCCGGACAGACGACTGAGGAGTAAAAATAATATGTAAGTTTTGTGTCACCTGCTGTAAGATATGACTCAGCTCTTACAGCAGGTGACACAAAACTTATAATTTTACGTTGACTGGGAAACAAGTACTACTCCCACTCGACAGTCGCATACGTTTCCATTGACCCAGGTGTTTGGTATCAATATCTTTATAAGTGTGATAAGTTTTTTTTTTCACTTCAATCCTAGCAAAATTATAATGTCGACCTTTCAATGCTTAGTCTTTGAGATAATATACAATAAAGACTGTATTTTCGTATATAGTTCACAGTAAAAAAAGTTATTTTTAAAATTAACTGTATATTCTAGATTGTATATTCAATATATATATATATATGTTACAGCCAATCTGTGAAATCAGCCGTTTCATGAAATGGCTAAAATCTTTAGCCTTTTCGTGAAATGACTAATTCACTCAGCCGTTTCATGAAACGGCTAAATATTTCAGCCTTTTCATGAAATGGCTAAAATCTCCATGTCAGTGTTACACAGATTGACTGGTTCAGTTTCAGCCAATCTATGTAATAATGTCTTGAGCTTAGTTATGCCTTAGATATCATAACTGGTATAATTTATTTGAATATACCACAAAAAACAAAATAAGAAAAAAAGAACATATTTAAAATGATCATAGTCAAATTAAAGCAACACAGCATTGTGCAAGCTAATTAAAACGTATGATAAACCCCACTCCCACTACCCTTTGATTATCTACATTGATTGCTTTGATCATGGTTTAAGTGACTAATTGTGTAACTAATCATCATTAATAATTGGATAATTATAATTGGTTTACTAAAGTATTATTAATAGTTACTTGTTCTGAATTTAATTACTTCTTTGATCATACCTGAAAAAAAGAAAACTTGAATTGTGTCAACAAAATGCCTTCTTTAAAAAATGTGTTTAATCATACTTTAATTACTATTAATTGATACTTCAAAAATTAAAATTACTCATTATTGCTATAAAAGCATGTGTTTTCTTACGTTCATTACATTTTATCTTTGTAAGTGATTCAATGTGATTCAAAATGGATAATACAGCGGTTGAACTCAAATTCCATGAAGCTTTGTTTCGGAAGTACGTGTATTCCCAGTGTGAGAAACATCTTCTTCGAAGGGATGTTTACTATAAGACAATCAGTGATCTGAGGTTAGCAGCAACCACTGAAACAAAGAAATCTAGACATCAGTACTACCTCCTGTCCAAATATGAAATACTACAGTGTGGTGATGTTGATAAGCTGACCAAGAAAAGAGAATCACCTGAAGAACGTCCAGTGTATTATGTCACCATAGAAGATACGTATGATATAATCAAGAAAGCTCACATATCTACTGGTCATGGTGGCCATGACAGAATGTTAAAACACATCAAGGAAAAGTATGCCAACATAACAAAAGACTCTTTTGAATTGTTCAAGTCCTATTGTGTTGTTTGTCAAGAGAAAAGAAAACGTCCGAAGACCAAGGGTGTTGTTGTTAAACCTATCCTAATCCTATCTAGTGACTTTATTCTCGTGCCCAGGTTGATCTAATTGCCATGCAGTCTCTACCTCAAGGGCAGTATAAATGGGTTATGGTTTATCAGTGTCATCTTACGAAGTTTGTGATCCTACGCTCCTTAACATCGAAAAGAGCAGCAGAAGTAGCCTATCAGCTACTAGATATTTTCCTTCTCTTCGGTGCCCCCGCCATTCTACAGAGTGACAATGGTTCTGAATTCACCGCACAGGTTATCACTGAGCTGAAGAGTTGTGGCCGCAGCTCGTTATGGTTCACGGAAAACCAAGACATCCCCAAAGCCAGGGCTCAGTAGAGAGAGCGAATAGTGACATTAAGGACATTCTGGTAGCCTGGATAAGTGACAACAACACCAACGACTGGACAGTTGGCCTGAAGTTCACACAACAACAGAAAAACTGTTCACACCATGCTGTTATAAACCAGACACCTTACAAGGCACTTTTTGACGAAAATCCAAAAGTGGGACTAACATCTTCAAGTCTGCCAAGTGAGATTCTGGAACGACTACAGTCTGAAGATGATCTCCTAGCTATCTGTGGCCAACAGAATACAGAACCGACGAACATCTACTAGAACCGACGAGCCACAACCTACATCTACTAGAACCGACGAGTCACAACCTACATCTAATAGAACCGACGAGCCACAACCTACACCTGCTAGAACCGACGAGCCACAACCTACATCTAATAGAACCGACGAGCCACAACCTACACCTGCTAGAACAGACGAGCCACAACCTACATCTAATAGAACCGACGAGCCACAACCTACACCTGCTAGAACCGACGAGCCACAACCTACATCTGCTAGAACCGACGAGCCACAACCTACACCTGCTAGAACCGACGAGCCACAACCTACATCTACTAGAACCGACGAGCCACAACCTACATCTAACTAGAACCGACGAGCCACAACCTACATCTAATAGAACCGACGAGTCACAACCTACACCTGCTAGAAACGACGAGCCACAACCTACACCTGCTAGAACCGACGAGCCACAACCTACACCTGCTAGAACCGACGAGCCACAACCTACACCTGCTAGAACCGACGAGCCACAACCTACACCTGCTAGAAACGACGAGCCACAACCACATTAGACCACAGCCCACCTACTGTAGAACCGCAGCACACTACACCTGCAACCGCGGCACAATACTTAATAGCCCCCCACCCCCCCCCCCGAGCACAACCTACATCTAGAACGACGACCACACACTAACACGGCACAACCTACTATAACACGCCAACCTAACATAACGCGAGCCACAACCTACATTTAACCGCGAGCACAACCTACATTCAACCGACGAGCACACCTACATACACGCGAGCACAACTAACTATAGAACACGCCACAACCACACTGCTAGACGACAGCCACACCAATTTACTACGCACCACAACCTACATATAGACGACGACAAACCTACATCAACCGACAGCCCAACTCATTACAGACCGCAGCACAACCTACATATAAACGCGACCACAACCTACATAGAACGACGAGCCAACCTCTCTAAACCGCGACAACCACATACTAACCGCGAGCCACAACCTTCTAGAACGAGACACAACTAATTAGACCGACGAGCCACAACTACACCGCTAAACCGACGAGCACATACATTGAACCGCAGCCACAACATTTACAACGACGAGCCCACACATAAGAACGCGAGCCACAACCACATTAGAACCGACGACCAATACACTAAAGAACGGAGCCACAACCACATATAGACGACGAGCACAACCACATATAGACCACACAGAACGCGAGCCCAACCTACTAACCGACGAGCACAACTACACTTAGAACGACGAGCACAACTACACTTAGAACGACGAGCCACAACCACACTGCTAGAACCGACGAGCCACAACCTAATTATAGAACGACGGCACAACCTACATTAAACGACGAGCCACAACCTACATCTAAACCGAGAGCACAACCTACATTATAGAACCGACGAGCCACAACCTCATTTTAGAACGCGAGCAAACCTACATTAAAAACCACGAGCCAAACTACATATGAACCGACGGCCACAACTGCTAGACGACGAGCCACAACTAATTTCTAGAACGCGAGCCACAACTACATTTACTAGAACCGACGAGCCACAACTACATCAATAGAACCGACGAGCCACAACCTACACTATAGAACCGACGAGCACAACTACATTAATGAACGACGAGCCACAACCTATTTAGAACCGACGAGCACAACTACTTATAGAACCGACGAGCAAACTACACCTGCTAAACGACGAGCACAATACATCAGACGAGCACAACCTACATCTAGAACCGACGAGCACAACCACTTAGAACCGACGAGCAACCTACACTCTAGAACGACGAGCCACAACCTACATTATAAACGACGAGCCAACCTAATGCGAGAACGAGCCACCACCTACATCTAATAGAACCGACGAGCACACCTACACTGCTAGAACGACGAGCCCAACTACATGCTAGAACCGACGAGCCACAACCTACACTCTAACACGAGCACAACTACACTGCTAGAACGACGAGCACAACCTACATTTATAGAACGACAGCCACACTACTTACTAAACCGACGAGCCAAACCTAACTAAAAGAACACGACAAACCTAACAACAACATAAACCGACGACACAACCTACCTGCAGAACACGAGCCACAACCTACATCTAGACCGACGAGCACAACCTACATCTAGAACGACGAGCCACAACCTAATCTATAGAACCGACGAGCCACAACTACACTTGAACCAACGAGCCACACCTCACTTAGAACCGACGAGCCACAACTACACTTAGAACCGACGACCTACACTATAGAACCGAGAGCACAACCTACATTCTAACGACGAGCACAACCTACATCTAGAACCGACGAGCCACAACTACATATAGAACGCGAGCCACACTAACTATAGAACCGACGAGCCACAACCTACATATAGAACCGACGAGCCACAACCTACATCTAAAGAACCGACGAGCCACAACCTACATTCTAAACCGACGAGCCACAACCTACATTCTAGAACGACGAGCCACAACCTACATCTAATAGAACCGACGAGCCACAACCTACACCTCTAGAACCGACGAGCCACAACCTACATTTACTAGACCGCGAGCCACAACCTACACTTAGAACGACGAGCCACAACTACACTGCTAGAACGACGAGCCACAACCTACATTTACTAGAACCGCGAGCCACACCTACATTTATAGAACCGACGAGCCACAACCTACATTTAGAACCGACGAGCCACAACCTACACCTACCAAAACCGACGAGCCACAACCTACATTATAGAACCGACGAGCCACAACCTAATTTCTAGAACCGACGAGCACAACCTACACTGCTAGAACCGACGAGCCACAATACACTTAGAACCGACGACCACAACTACATTAATAGAACCGACGAGCCACAACTACATACTAGAACCCGAGCACAACCTACATATAGAACCGACGAGCCACAACCTACATCTTAGAACCGACGAGCCACAATACACTAATAGAACGACGAGCCACAACCTACATTTATAGAACCGACAGCCACAACCTCACTATAGAACCGACGAGCCACAACCTACATACTAGAACCGACGAGCAAACCTACATTATAGAACCGACGAGCACAACCTACATCTAGAACCGACGAGCCACAACCTACACTCTAGAACCGACGACCACAACCTACATTCTAGAACCGACAGCCACAACCACATTTTCAGAACCGACGAGCCACAACCTACATCTAACAGAACCGACGAGCCACAACCTACATCTAATAGAACCGACGAGCCACAACCTACACCTGCTAGAACCGACGAGCCACAACCTACATTTACTAGATCCGACGAGCCACAACCTACATCTAATAGAACGGCGGGCCACAACCTACATCTAATAGAACCGACGAGCCACAACCTACATCTACTAGAACCGACGAGCCACAACCTACATTTACTAGAACCGACGAGCCACAACCTACATCTAATAGAACCGACGAGCCACAACCTACACCTGCTAGAACCGACGAGCCACAACCTACATTTACTTGAACCGACGAGCCACAACCTACATTTACTAGAACCGACGAGCCACAACCTACATTTGCTAGAACCGACGAGCCACAACCTACACCTGCTAGAACCGACGAGCCACAACCTACATTTACTAGAACCGACGAGCCACAACCTACATTTACTAGAACCGACGAGCCACAACCTACACCTGCTAGAACCGACGAGCCACAACCTACATCTACTAGAACCGACGAGCCACAACCTACATTTACTAGAACTGACGAGCCACAACCTACATCTAAAAGAACCAACGAGCCAGAACCTACATCTACTAGAACCGACGAGCCACAACCTACACCTGCTAGAACCGACGAGCCACAACCTACATTTACTAGAACCGACGAGCCACAACCTACATTTACTAGAACCGACGAGCCACAACCTACATCTAATAGAACCGACGAGCCACAACCTACATCTAATAGAACCGACGAGCCACAACCTACATCTAATAGAACCGACGAGCCACAACCTACATCTAATAGAACCGACGAGTCACAACCTACACCTGCTAGAAACGACGAGCCACAACCTACACCTGCTAGAACCGACGAGCCACAACCTACACCTGCTAGAACCGACGAGCCACAACCTACACCTGCTAGAACCGACGAGCCACAACCTACAATTACTAGAACGACGAGCCACAACCTACACCTGCTAGAACGACACACACATTAAGAACCGACAGCACATACATTACTACCAGAACCGACAAACGAGCCACAACCTACATCATAACCGATACAATCATGCTAACCGACGAGCCACAACCTACATTTGCTAGAACCGACGAGCCACAACCTACACCTGCTAGAACCGACGAGCCACAACCTACACCTGCTAGAAAGACCGCGAGCACAACTACACTGCTGAACCGACGACCACAATTACATCTATAAACCGACGAGCCACAACTACATTTACTAGAACGACGAGACAACTACATCATAGAACGACGACACA
Source organism: Solen grandis (assembly GCA_021229015.1). Classification (NCBI taxonomy): domain Eukaryota; kingdom Metazoa; phylum Mollusca; class Bivalvia; order Adapedonta; family Solenidae; genus Solen; species Solen grandis. The sequence goes on along the minus strand of JAIFHC010000335.1, from coordinate 11,904 downwards.
ACCTAACTAATAGAACGACGAGCCACAACCTTACACCGCAACCGACGCCAACCTAATCAATAGAACGAGCCAACCTACATTTACTAGACCGAGAGCACAACTACATTTTCAAGAACGAGAGCACAACCACATCTACAGACGACGAGCCACAACTACATCTAATGAACCGACGACCAAACCTACACCTGCTAGAACCGCGACAACTATTACTAGATCCGACAGCACACACATCTAATAGAACGACGAGCCACAACCTACCTGCTAGAACACGAGCCACACCTACATTTATGAACGGCGAGCCACACTACATTACTGAACGACGAGCCCAACTACATCTAATAGAACGACGAGCCACACCTAACCTGCTAAACGACGAGCAACTACATTACTTGAACCGACGGCCAACTCATTTACTAGAACGACGAGCACAACTACATTTGCTAGACCGACGGCCAAACCTACACGCTGAACGACGAGCACATTAATCTAATAGAACGACGAGCCACAACTACATTTACTAGAACCGTCGACCAACCTACATACTGAACGACGAGCCAAACTAATTAATAGAACGAGAGCACAACCAATCTAATAGAACGACGAGCCAACCTACATTACTAGACGAGAGCAAACCTACATCTAATAGAACACGAGCCACACTTCATCTAATAGACGACGAGCCACAACCTACACGCTAGACGACGAGCAACAACTACATTAATAGAACGACGGCCACACCTACCCTGCTAGAACCGAGAGCCACAACACACTGCTAGAACCGACGAGCCACAACCTCATTTACTAGATCCGACGAGCCACAACCTCATCTAATAGAACGACGAGCCACAACCTACACTGCTAGAACCACGGCCACACTACATTACTAGAACCGACGAGCCACAACTACATTACTAGAACGACGAGCTACAACTATCTATAGAACCGACGAGCACACCTACACCTCTAGACGACGCCACAACTACACTCTAGAACCGAGGCCAAACTCATTTACAAACGAAGCAAACACATTAATAAACGACGACAACACATTAAAACGCGACAACTACATAATAAACACGAACAAACAACACGACAAACACGGGAACAATAACCGAGCACACCTCATGCTAGAACGCCAAACAAAGCAACTATTATAACGAGAGCACAACTACACTTAACGAGCACTCATCTGACGCGAGCAAACTATTTATAGAACCACGGCCACCTACATTATGACGGAGCCACACACTGCAAACCGACGACCACACCTCAATGAACCGACGAGCCACAACCTACATTACTAGACACGACAGCCACAACTAATTGCAGAACGACGACACACCTAACCCTAGACGACAGCCACAATTACATCATAGAACCGACGAGCCACAACCTACATTACTAGAACCGACGAGCCACAACCTACATTTACTAGAACCTCGACACCAACACATTACTAAACGACGACACAACCTACATTATAGAACCGACGAGCCACAACCTACATTAATAGAACGACGAGCCACAACCTACATTTACTAGAACCGACGAGCCACAACCTACATCTAATAGAACCGACGAGCCACAACCTTCATCTAATAGAACCGACGAGCCACAACCTACACCTGCTATAACCGACGAGCAACAACCTACATCTAATAGAACCGACGAGCCACAACCTACACCTGCTAGAACCGACGAGCCACAACCTACATTTACTAGAACCGACGAGCCACAACCTACATTTACTAGAACCGACGAGCCACAACCTACATATAATAGAACCGACGAGCCACAACCTACATTTACTAGAACCGACGAGCCACAACCTACATTTACTAGAACCGACGAGCCACAACCTACATCTAATAGAACCGACGAGCCACAACCTACATTTACTAGAACCGACGAGCCACAACCTACATTACTAGAACCGACGAGCCACAACCTACATCTAATAGAACCGACGAGCCACAACCTACACCTGCTAGAACCGACGAGCCACAACAAGTGCCTGCATCTGATTCCAACTTGGCTCAACGGCACGAAACAATACTCCAGCAGAGAAAGAGGGCTCGTGATTCTCAGTTGTCGCAAGCTGAGAGAATGGTCAAAAGATCACGTGTAGATCTAAAGTCTGGCGAAGTAGGAGACAATGTTGCTATTCCTATACCTATGGTTGACAGAGGAAGAGGTGACCCACGAAACATTCTTGGTGTAATTCTGGATTGTGATGAACAAAATATGTACACTATTGCTGTCAAGTCTGGAATAATAAGTTCCAAATACGCAAGGAATCAATTTGATCTATGTCTACAAAAGCTGCTGACTAATTGTGATGTTAACATGGAATGTACCGTGACACTTCGCCAAGCTGTGAAAGCAACAACGGGGAAAAAAAAAACCAAATGTAAGTGTTTTAAGGCTGGTAAAATGTGTAACAGCAGATGCCACAACAGTCTCACGTTTAAGAATAAGTAGAATGATGTATGTGAATTAAACATGAACATTTTGTGTGGTGTTGAAAATGTACATTATTGATATGTGCTTCTAGAGTCTGATAATGGTATGTTGCTGATATTGTGTTCTTTTATAGGTGAGGGAAAATAGTTTCTGTGCAAAAGTGAGTTCTTAGTATCTCATATTGTGTGATTCAATTACTTTGAAAATTAGATGACAATTTAAAATCTTTTGCCCAAGATAATAGGAAAAAAATGTAATGTAATTATTGTGCCAGTAGGAAATTGAAAATCTCATTATATCATCTTGATCACTCATGGCACATACAACTGATCATTTGATGTGCTTAAATAATGTGCTTTATTATGCTAATTGTTTTATCCAATGTTCAGAACTTTAATAAAAATAAAAGATTGTGTAAACTTCAGTCTATGTCTTGTTTTGTTTTAAAGGCTTGTTTCTTAATTTAGCCATTTCAAGAAATGACTAAAGCAAATTTTTAGCCATTTCATGAAATGGCTGAAATATTTAGCCGTTTCATGAAACGGCTGAGTGAATTAGTCATTTCACGAAAAGGCTAAATGTCGGCTATGTTAGGCCACATTTGCAACAAATCACATGTGAAATCAAGCACATATGTAAGTAACATATTCTGTGACGAATCTGTTCGATGCCGAAATTTTGATGAAAAATACAATAACGGGGTCAAAATCGTAACAAATTTCTTACAAACGCGGTGTATCTCGAATGTGGTTAAACACAGTTTTTGTAGGCAGGCTGTGAAACAAAATATCACATTATTTCTTGTTGTTTTATTAGTGGAGTTATTCATAACGCCGAGTATATAGTGTCGAAAAAAAGCGAGAAAGACAGAAAATCGAAAGCTTTTGAAAAGATACATCCCAGGCTATAAATCTGACCGTCAAGAGAAGACATTAAAATGTTGCGAAATAAATCAATCAGACACATTTGATTTCGCTATTAGTATCCGTGTGCATACGGACCCAAGACGTTACCTCATTATTTTAGTATCCCTTAAGGTAATCCATCCATTATTATATAAATTTTGATCATGTGATCGTGGAATTTTTTTTTATAAATGCAAGCCTATACAGACTTTGAGCAAAAGAACCTATAACTCCCAAGTCAATGGATGCTTGCATCTGTACTGAAGTTTCAATCATTGAAGGGCTGTGATTATAATTTAAATATTGATGAATTACCTAAAAGTCTATCCCTTTTGTTACATATTCATTGGCCTAATTGGCTTTCTTTGTCATTATGAGATCTCAAAATCGAGATTGAAAAGGGTAATTTATGTATTATATAGAAATAAAACCTAGTTTAAACAATGGCCTTAATTCGTGCGGTAGATTTTCATATCAGAAAAGCAGAAAATAATACATACAAAAGTCGAGTGTAATTTACAAATAACAAGATGTCATGGAAACATTTTGAATGATACGCGTGTTTGCGTGACAAACACCGTTTAAAATACATTGTTACGTACAAGAACAAGCCTTCTTTATCACATTGAATATGTTGCTTCCCACTGGATAGATCGAAAACATGTCTAGTTATTATAGTAAGTTTGAGTTATGAGATCTTTCAACTCATAAAACCGTCTCACACATTAGTTTCCTTCCTCTTTACAATCCTTAAATACCGGAAAGGAAAGACACACCAGAAAAACATAAACCAATATCTCCAGTTTATTTTTATTTAGTAATAAGAGGTAAATCTAGATATTTTCTTTGATGAAATATGATGAAGACTTACTGATACCCATCGCAGAAAAAAATGTAATAAGGTTATTTATAGACACGTATCACGAACAGAGTAAGTATATTTCCTGTTGGATTTCTTTAAAACATAATTATTTTCTTCACATGCAGGTGCCTATTGTTAGTTTTCTTTCTTGGATGGGGTATTTTTATTTATAATGTACGTATCAGAGAAAAAGATCTACAGGAAACGCGAGGAAATAGAAACATATGCATTCTTACGGTATACTTTAAAGTATTTCGAACAAATTCAAATCATTAGAATTTACCCATCCCTCTCTTAAACAAAGCGAAAAGAATAACTGGCTAGTCCTTTTCAAATTAGATGTAAGACTACTAAAAGACACAAAACCATAATCGTGGTTAACCATTAACACAATATCAGTTAAATCAAACAGTTCTTCCTCAAATCCCAAGATAAACACAACAAACGATACCACTATTTATATTAATTATAAGTAAAAATATTGTTTGAGTATTTATTTGAGAGTGCTTCGTCAAATGTTACAAAACGGACGATTATATGCCCCAAGCAATCTACGTGGGATGGACTCTTAAGATATGTCTATTAAGATTGATCAAGAGGTCGTTGAATACACTAGACACACAAAACCATTAAGGACATGAAAAGAAAACAGAAAAATTGACAGACTCTTTTCCTGTCTCATCCTATTTCTGAATGAAAATTACAAAAAACAGCAATCCTCAGAATGGAAACACGCGAGTGTTGTTTATGCAAAAAGAGTATCACTATTGATAACCTAAAACATCAGTGAAGGATAACCTTGTCGTCCTCTCTTCATCTAAGAGTGCACTGAAACTGGACTTGCAGGTTTGGTTTTACTCTTTTCTTATATAACAAACAGATCATGTCAAGACGTCACGCATTAAAGAATTTGGCACGGAGAATATAGACACTCAATTCGTCTACTGAATCTGATGTAAAAATGTAAAATAATTAAATAAATAAAATAAGTTCAGTAGACATTTTCTTAAAACATTTGATTTCTTTTCAGGAAGAAACACCTTACAGGAGAAGGTGTATCACAGTCCGTAATACAAGAGCACTGAATAAAGGTGCCAACGCTGGTATTTTAAAAGTGTTTGAGTAATGGGCTACATTAAAGTTTTTTACGACAACAACGACGACCCAGCGACTATAATTGCTCGTCTTTTTCTTTGAAACAGACGATCCGAGCTAAAAATGTATATAACTATGATCTACGAATGTAAATGAAATTGTTTGAATTCGGTGTGGCTGTTTTGGAATTGACCACCTGTCTTGGGGATAATGTTGCGTAATATTTCAAAAGATATTAAATGCGAGCCAGGTTTTTATTCAATAACTTTCACAAAACTGTCGGTATCATTGCCCTATCAGCCTGAAAACAAAGCAAAAGGGTTAAGCTTTTTACAATTCTCCTTGACCCCCCCCCCCCCCCAAAAAAAAATGCAAGTTTTCGCTAAGTTCATAGGGTTCGCCAAATCACTTTAGGAGAGGAAAATTATGAAATTATAATTTGCTATGCTTAATTGCGAAACATATACTTCGAAACATTACCAATATCTACAATTATATAGATCTTAAAAATTTAATTTTACATCTGACAATTGAAAAAAAAATGTTATGTATTTGAGGATTTGTCTCTATATCAATTAATTTGATTAACTTAAAGGTACCTTTTAAATCAAATTGTTGAGTAGATTATACAAATAAAACAGCTGCACGTGTAGCGGACTACTCGTTAAACGCTAAAGATGCGTAAATTGTACGTGCAATGAAATCAAGAAATCTTAAAACATTGTTTCCTATTTTTACAAAGATAATGTAACTATTTATTTTGGAAGTCTAAAATATACAATATACCCAAATCAATCAAATCAAAGAATGAATGGTTTTAAATAAAGTCTACGTTTTACTTTAAAATTAAAAATGCATGTCTAAATGAAACGGTGCGCTTAACATTAAACTGCACGGGACTGACATCATCGAAAGCAAGGTTATTTTAATTTTATGAAAACGTGTCTTCCATCGTATCGACAACTGATTGCCTTGGACACTTTTTAATGCTTAAGTGTACTGTGTTACACAGAATGCATAACTAATACCGTCCAATTCTACTCACGTTCCTACATTGTCTACTGTAAAAGAGTTTAACAATCCCTTATAACATATATTCATTCTTTAGGAACTGTCGTCTGGAATATATAAATGCAGGAATTTCGGCCTTGAGTGGTACTTGACCATACTCTGAACAGAAAAACGATTGTCCTCGCAAAATCAGAACTTTTGGCAGTAATCACACAATCATGTTAGACAAAGCATAAGCAGGCGTTATTTTCCTGTCTGGCTGGTGTTCATTTTAAAGATAATTCCTTTTATTTGTTACGAGTATGTTCACAAATTAAATGGTCTGACAGACTTGTTAAATACATATAACTGAAGCACTTCGCATAAGAATTTGTGAAGTTGATGTTTTTCCATTTTCCATTTTTTAAGAAAAAAAAAACAACAACATAGATTGTGTATTTTAGGCAGGATATAACAAAATCGATGGTGAGGGAAGCTATTGAAATTCATTTAGAATATTATACATATACAAAATATATATATAAGAATTAAAAGCAATTTCTTTGAGAAATATGAAACTGATCACTCGTAAGATTAAATACATTTATTTTATGACCTTTCTTTTCGCAATTAATATTGACACCAGATACCGCATATTATCACTTGACTACAAGATCGAAATTTCCGTGATATCTATATTATGCAATAGAAATGTTCTTCATGACATAAAACTCTGCTTCGTTACTTTCTTGATTTGTACGTTGATTAACAAAATTAATTTCGATGCTCATTGAAAAAGACATACAGAAATGATGTAAGAATAACAATTCAAAAGCTAGATTACTTTAAATGACCTCGTCACTGTGGTAAAATAATAACAATAATGACAGACCGATGACGAATAGCGCTTCAAATCTTTGATTGAGATTCTTTGGCCTATTTATAAATTTACTTTGACGATTGTCGACAGTTCAAGAAAGAACATGGTTTGTCTGTATTGTGTAAAATAAATAAATGATATACAGCTAAACACTAAATGTGTTAGAAACGTCATTTAATGTTGACGGGTATTGCTCGTGAAGAAAGGGCACTCAATCAGTTTTCAGTTTCATAGTATATATAACGTCCAAAGAAATCTATATTAAAGTAAATGTGTGTTTTTGTTTTTTGTTGTTGTTGTTTTCGCTAGATATATGTATTTAGCAATCAACGCATGGGCAATGGCGAGTTTAGGCTAAAAAGTATGCTTACATACTCACACAAGTACCTGTACACAACTGTCGTTATTTCTTCAAAAATATCATACAGTTTTAATGGTTAAAATGGATAACAGCAGTTAAAAACATTGAACCCAGTTAAATGACTAACCTATTGTTAATAAACTTGTGCCTCAGTCTAACATCTCAGTCATAGAAAAAAAGTTATTTTATTATATCGGTTGACGTTTATTCTCTACATCTGTGAAATTCGTTGTAGTCTCTTTATATCTGATTGTTTGGCTGACTTTATCCAAAAATATTTGCTATCAATGAAAAATACTACTAGTATAATAGATGCATGTGTGGAATTTTAAAAGGCTTAAATATATGCGTAATTTGTGCAGTGTAATTAATCAAATAATCTTGATTTTTTTTATATTCATGGAACTATTATCATGTATTATGTAACTGTATAAGTTGGTAGATTCGGAATAATATATAATTATCCCAAATCGATTTAATCAATAAAAGTAATCGTTTTAGATAAAGTCCAAATTCAATCTATATCATGCGGGTATAAAAAATGTTTCAAATTGCCTAAAACTTCATAACTTTTGATTATCTGCGTGTAAACACGTTATCTCTCGACAAATGATTGCATTCGTATTTTTTTATTCTGAAGTGATGAACAGAATGCATTATTGATATCTCATTCTACTGATGTCCCTTTATTGTCTATTAAAAAAAAGTTGAACAAATTTCTTCGAAGATTAAGTCTTTAGAAACAGCCGTCTGGAATATATAAGTCCAGGAGTTTCGAATGTGAGTGGTAATTGACCATGCACTAAACAGAAAAACGATTGTGCTCGCAGGATAAGAGCTTTTGGCAGTAATCACACAATCATGGTAGACATTGCATAAACAGAAGATATTTTAATTGTCTGGATGGTATACATTTTAAGAACATATCTTTGAGTTTGTTACGAGCATTTTCACAGAATTAAATAATCTAACAAACGTGTTTAATACATAAAACTGACACACTTCGTATTAAAATTTGTCTGGTTGATATCTTCCCATTTTACATTGTTTTCAGCAAAAAAAAAGATTATGTTTTAATAAATTTTAGGCAGGATCTAATAGAAGTATGTAATGTTAGCAAAAATATTTTGATACTATTCTGTTATGGATGCAGGAAAGTACAATTATGTAATGTTAGCATAATTGTTTATATTTTGATACTATTCTGTTATGGTTTCAGGAAATTACAATTATGTAATGTCAGCAAGAATTATTTATATTTTGATAAAGGCTTTTGGACGAAACGTTAATTAAAAGAGTTATAACGAAAATTAGAAAATAATTTCTATGGGAAATATGAAAGTGCTTTAAGGTCACATGGATGTTTATCTTATCATATGTTAAAATACATTTACTTTATGTCCTTTTATTTGCAGTTGATACTTACACTAGATACCGCAGATTGTCAGTAAATCTCTGGATGAAAATTCCTGTGATATCTACATCATATTTTGATTTACAATTTGCACTTTGATATAAGTTTCCGCTTCGGATTGTACGGAGCATTACTACCTTTATTCTAGACAGGCCAAGAAAGGAGCATGTTTATTCTGTTTTATGTATTTGAATAAATATAACATATGTATCCAAAAAAGGATATACTAGCCGTTGCAATCTGCATTTTATATTGAAAAAAAAAAGCAAACTCAATTTTATTATATATATATATATATATTGTGTGTGTGTGTGTGTGTGTGTGTGTGTGTAAGATAAAAGGGAATCTATGTTTAAGTTATATTTGTTAAATGTATGCATTCAGCAACAAATGAATGCGTTATATTCTGCATAATTCTATCAAAGCAGGTCAATCATATACTAACAATATTCAAGAAAGAATAAAGTTAAGGATTTTAGGCATATTATATAGAATGTTTGACGGTTTTCAGATATAAGTGATGAGTTAAAAGAGTTATCCATCAAGTGATAACTGATTACCTCACTTTGTGACGTTTGATGACAACGTTTCTTTAAGAACTTTTGGCAGTAATCACACACTTATGTTAGACATAGCATGTGTCTGGTGTCCATTTTTAGGAAAATTACTTGCATTTATCAAAAGCGTTTTCACAGTATCAAATGAATTAGTCGACTTATTTAAAATATATACTTAAAACACTAGTATCAAAAATGGTCTGTTTCATAATTTTCAATTTTCATGATTTTATGAAAACCAATGATTATATTTATTCGTTTCGAAAATATTGCTGAAAAAATTGATATGAGAATTAAAAACTATTTATATCCAAACAATGAAAATGATTAAATATCACTCTGGAAAACAACAACATCAACAACAACAACAAAAAAAAACAACACATTTTATTGACGTCTGATGTTTTAAACACATTTTAAGAAATACATTATTTAATATATTTCTATTTGCAATTAATATTTACACTAGATTACGCATGTCGTCATTAGTTTTCAGAATCGAAAAGTATCCGTGATATTTACTTAGAAAAGTAGTTTGCTTCAGATTGTAAAGATCATCATTGACATTGTTTCTGTTTATACCTAAATTTAAAAAAAAATCGTAATCATTGCAATGCGCAAACAAAGAATCAACAGTGATGCTATGATAATACATCAGAGCTAAATTACTTTAAATGACCATGTATCTGTTGAAAAATAAATAAACAGGAAGGAGGAAAAAAAAGTTCTATGTTTCCACTAATTTCTCCGACCAAATAGGGTCGGTAGGTCGGCTAAACCTTTTTAAACTTTTTTCCATTTTGACTTATTTTTTCAGAGGTAGTGACGAAAAACAGCGTTTTGCAACCGTAATAGCCCGAATGCTACAAAAAAAAGTTTTGGGTCGGTACAAAAAAAAAAATAGGGTCGGTCGGGAAAGTGGGAACAAGTATTTTTTTTTTATTACACATGGAAAACAAGCAACAGTACCTATAAGCGCTTCAAAACTTTGATGGGATTGTCTTTCCTATTGGACAAATTTACATCGACGATTTCTTATAGTCCATGAAAGGAACATGATAAGTCTGTAGTATGTAATATGAAGCAATGCCACATTTGTATTTAAAAATAGAAAAAAAACTAGGGTATTGTTACAAACGCCATCTTAAACCAATTAAATTATATTCTTCATTTGATTATGAGAGATAATGCTCATGAAAGAAAATTGCGCATTAACTTAAATGTCGTTGTAAGTAAAAAGATCATACGGGGATCTGTGTGTGAATATTCTTTTTTTTTGTTTATTTCATATTGTATTGAGCATCAAAGTAGGACCATATACTAATATGAAATGAAGAATAACATTTTAGACTCTTCAAATGGACGGTTTCCAGTCAGAAGTGATGCGTTAAAGAGCCATTCATCAAAGGAGAACTGTTAACCTCTAATCGAGGGATGTCCATTGAAGTTTCATAACGACCTCACTTTAGTTTTGGGCAATTACCAGTAGTTCTTATATTCTTATATTCGTTGTAGAAATGCAATTGGCGTCACGCACGAAAGTAAAATACTTAAGTGCTAATCATTACCATCAATAACACACTGGCGTTTTCAAAAAAATGCTTTATTAAACTTATAAATTGAATGAAAATTTTCATGATATACGATGTCAAGAATGTTATGAATCTTCGCATTTATTCTTGATTTCGTCCGGGTATAATGTTCAATTGTGGTGGCGATTCTTTCAAAATGATTTGTAAGGCATGTGTACTTTTAAACAAGTTTTACCTCCCCTATCTGTGAAATAATGTCAGTGTATTCGGTGGTAGGGTTAACAGGGATGAGAGTTTCTAAATCATTAGAATGGATGAACATTGTAACGGTAAAAAGCAACACACAAAATATTCACTTAAAAAGTACTTCATTTATTGGCTATGCGAACTCTGCATTACCTAATGATTATTAATTGTGTGTGTGTGTTGGAGGGGGTCTAGTTGAATGATTGTTAATTGAACAAAATATATCAAGGAAATACATACATCTAAACGTAATTATGTAATTTATTCATCATTTGGATCGCAATATAGCCTTTTCAGAAAATGGGCGTGTTTTCAAAACTGGTTACTCGAAAGTTCATGATGAAAATAGACTAGCTAGACCATGTGTATCTAAACGCAAGTGTTCTGTTGAATCAGTCTATTTAGCTTTAGGAAAAAAGAGAATGTTTTGCACTCGTAAAGAACTATCTCTCACCCTCTCACTCTCTTTCTCTCAGAATAAGTAATATCTAATAAATAAATATTAAGCTAAACTTTCAACTTACATATTCTACTCCTTGGAGAGTCATTTTCTATGTTTAATAAATTATAGTGTCCCTATACGATCAAATGAACACGTG
>JAIFHC010000334.1:0-50000 GCA_021229015.1 Solen grandis | reverse complement strand
CCCTCTCTCCCGCACTGGGCACACAGGGCCTTCCATCCAGCGTCCGTCATCCTGTCGGGACACAGAAGATATCATTTAATCTTAAAAAAACCTTCAGCTATTATCGCAAAAAGTTTGACTAAATTGGGGATGTTACCATGGTGTCACCATTCTATTTTTATAATATTTGATACAAATCAAATATTCTGAGAAAAAAACAACAACAATAAACAAGAGGGCCAAGATGGCCCTAAAAACGCTCACCTGAGACAAACTGCTTTCATTGCCTATACAAGTTACTAAATTATAGCATAGTTGTACTGAATACATAATCCATGAGATCATTTCAATTCCACGAACTAAACATTGCCTGTGGTCAAAATTTGAAATCAAACTTGACTGAGAGATTATGGCTTTAAACATTATCAGTGAAACTTCAAAACGATTGCTGAAGAAATGAAGATGCTATAGTGTAAACAGTGAAATCTGGCATATCTTGGCCTTGAGATTTGACTATTAACATTATCAGAAATTTTGAAAATGATTGCTTAAGAAATGAAGATGCTAGAGTCCAAGAAAGTTAATTCTGGCATTTTCTAACATTAGAAGGGATATAACTCCTGACATAATTGGCCGATATCAGCCATAATTAATTCTAGCCTAGAGATTAAAAAATGATGCTTAATTATTTTTTTATAAAGGCAAAATTACCTAATTGGTCGATATCAGCCATAATCAAAGTTAGCCAAGAGATAATGATAATAAACATTGCAATAAAGTTTGAAGATGATTGCTTAAGAAATGAAGATGCTAGCGTGCAAACAAAGTGTAATCTGGCATTTTTTAATACTGAAATGGGCAACTGGCCGATATCAGCCATAATCGAACTAGGCCAAGAGATTATAGCTATGAACATTGCCATAAAGTTTGAAGATGATTACTTGAGAAATAAAGATGCTAGAGTGCAAACAAACTGAAATCTGACAGTTTTTAATATTAAAAGGGACATCCCCCCCCCCGACCTAATTGGCCGATATCAGCCATAATCGAACCGAGCAAGTTAATATTAAATTTAATATTTTTGATATTAAAATCAAACCTGGCCGAGATATTATGGTAATGAACATGGTCATAAAGTTTGAAGATGATTGCTTAAGAAATGAAGATGCTAGAGTGCAACTAATTGTGGACGACGGACATTAGCTCATCATGAGCACATGTGCTCAGGTGAGCTAAAAAACACTAGCTCCTCATGCAACAGGCAAAGGCAAACTTAAAAAGATTTATATTTAAATATCAAACATTATTTAAAGAGTAATATTATTTCCGTCTTATGTATTTTTGCATTGCCAAATATTTAAACTTATTTCTTTAAATGTTCATAAAATTTTGAGAGTTTGCGAGTTCCCCGAATTCTGTTTATATAATATAGCATGAAATGCGATACATTGTCTCCAAGGTGCGAATTTGGTGTCCACTGAGACTTTTTCTAGGACCTATTCAAGCGTTACGAACTATATATTAGTTACTATAACTGAATTTTAAAGTCCCAGTATCTTATAGCTGTTAGAGCTAAATCCGATTGCATCTACAGCGTATATGTCTCCCCGAAAGACATTGAGAAATGCCTAATTTACATGAAAGATTCTTTTGGAAGAATTACATGTTGTGGCTGTCTCGTTAAGCTCAGAACGTCAGCATAAAATTAACATACAAGGTTTTTTTTTCTTCAGAGGTACGTGGATTTTCTTCATATCTCCTCTACTACTGTGTATCAAGATTTATTCAAGCTATAGCAAGTCCATGAACTTCTGAAACATCTCATGTACACCGAAACGTCAGTGATTTTATCGAACAGTGTGTTTCTGAACACGCTCCGCACATTTTTCTCATTATTTTGCCCTGTCTGAACAACTAAGGCTTCCGGGGGATTTTCCATATTCTTTCATTAAATATTTTATTATGTGGGTTTAATTAAACATAAAGAAGTTAATCAAACATCATTAGAGATTTTGCCATTTCGAAATTTTGAACAATACATTTTTCCTTGCAAATTCTAAGCTAAAACATACTGGGGCTTTAAGAAGATGGTCCTTTCTTTTTAGCCTTATGGGTTATAAGCATTTATATGTATATGTAAGTACATGTATCTTAAAAATAATTCGACGTAGCCAAACAATTTATACTTAGTAAAATTCATACTTAATCTTCTCACGGCCTCCTTTTTGAAGAAGCCCCTTATTTTAAAAGCAGTGATTTTCAGGATCGAACCGACGGACCCAGATCTAAATATGGAAGAAAAATCAAATGTGTCAATAGGAATGACCTGGCCTGTGTCAATAGGAATGTCCTGACCTGTGTCAATAGGAATGACCTGGCCTGTGTCAATAGGAATGTCCTGGCCTGTGTCAATAGGAATGTCCTGGCCTGTGTCAATAGGAATGTCCTGGCCTGTGTCAATAGGAATGTCCTGGCCTGTGTCAATAGGAATGTCCTGGCCTGTGTCAATAGGAATGACCTGGCCTGTGTCAATAGGAATGTCCTGGCCTGTGTCAATAGGAATGTCCTGGCCTGTGTCAATAGGAATGTCCTGGCCTGTGTCAATAGGAATGCCCTGGCCTGTGTCAATAGGAATGTCCTGGCCTGTGTCAATAGGAATGACCTGGCCTGTGTCAATAGGAATGCCCTGTCCTGTGTCAATAGGAATGACCTGGCCTGTGTCAATAGGAATGTCCTGGCCTGTGTCAATAGGACTGTCCTGGCCTGTGTCAATAGGAATGTCCTGGCCTGTGTCAATAGGAATGTCCTGGCCTGTGTCAATAGGAATGACCTGGCCTGTGTCAATAGGAAAGTCCTGGCCTGTGTCAACAGGAATGTCCTGGCCTGTGTCAACAGGACTGTCCTGGCCTGTGTCAATAGGAAAGTCCTGGCCTGTGTCAACAAGAATGCTCTGGCCTGTGTCAACAGGAATGCCCTGGACTTAATTTTTTTTCTGAAGCGAAACGTATGATTTCGTCAACAGAAGCGAAATTCAAACACGAAAAATACAGAAAACATCAATTATTTGAGCCATCTCAGTTTGTGACTAATAAATGTACGCCTATAAAGTCACTATAAAAAGTGGAGTTCGTCCTTGTTGTCATTTAGATCCTATAATGTACATTTTCTGTTAATATGTCCACCTACTTCAATATTCAAATCAAAAGCACAAAATTCCCCATGTCAACAAAAGCGACTTTCGAGCGAAATGCAGCACAGTTAATTATAAATCAATACAATGTAATACAAAAAGTATCGCAAGGTTTAATGCAAAGAAGTATATAAATCGAAAACTTTAAGCTTACCGATTGTTTAATAGTTACAAATATTACCATGACGGATTGAATAGTAAAGTTGTCAAAAGCAGGTTCAGAAATTATATTCCACCAATCTCTATCTTTTAAAATAAAAAATAAAAGGCGAGGAATAGTTGTAACTGGTTTAACACGGAGGGAAATAACACTTAAACATGATGATAATGGTGATGAATCGAAGCCACAATCTCGAATTTCCATGATCAGATTTTACATACATGCAGATTGAAATGTACTTCTATGATGCATATCACCTGTTAAATTAATAAACATATTGTCTGTTTATCAATAAGCTGAAAATAAATGAACTTCAGTGGTGAATTATTTTACTTACACGATGATGATCAGTATTTATGTGTGTGACAATACTGAATGAGGCAGCTTGAAATCCACTACGGTCAAATATGCTTCTATCCGAAATCCTGCGGACTGAGTTTATATGCAATGAATTGCACCAGGTTCGTCATGCATATACTTTTGATTTCTGTTTATATACGGGCGTATCATTTACGAAAAATGGGTTTATAAATTAGTTTTCTGTCGAAAAGAGAAACTATCCCATTATAAACAATGAAGATAATATCCCGTTATCTTAGATAACGGTCCGCATTTCATTAAGCTATCTATAACATCCCATTATAAACAATGAACATAATATCCCGTTATCTGAGATAACGGTCCGCAGTTCATTAAGCTATCTATGACAACAAATATGAGTAACATCCGATCTCTCACATGACACATGATGGAATGCAGAAAATAAAGCATTTGATCTCTGGTTTATTACTAACGTTTATTTTCATTTACATTTTGATATATCTATAAATGTTAATGTTCATCAGTCAGGGAATTATTATCACAAATACATTAGCAATATATTATGGCTAGTATCGCAATGTCATCAAGAATATTGCAATATGCATTAGTTATCGTTTATATTTTGAATTTTATGGAATTTATCGCAAGCGACGCAAATCTGCGATAAATCCTTACAGTTTGTCCGACTTATTTATCCAATGAAATGCTTGCATTTCGTTCAAAATTTGAAAAATATATTGCGAAAAATGATCCGTGACGTCTTGATATGGAAAAGATATAAGAGTATGTAAGGGCTAAATGGGCGAAGCTTCTTGCGGGAGCGGATGATAACGTCATGTTTTGCATGTAACCTTATAAAATTTACACATTAATACTAACTCTGAACCTTCATGATTCCATAACGCGGATGTATGGCGTACGTGACAAATTGTAAATATGTTATCGCTTATATTTTACATTTTATGGATTTATCGCAGCGCTGGCGATAAATTCCATAAAATTTCAAATATAAACTGTAACATATTTACAGTAAGAGGTGGAGCTAAGCCTCCTAACCAGAAGGTTATATAAGCCCTGGCCATAAACAACTGTTTAAGACACCGAACAGCAAGATAGGGCCTTCTAACCTTGATCCCCTCCTGCCGAGGGTCATTTTTAAAAGGAATTTTCTTTGGTTTTCACAGTGTTTTAAATGTGTTTTGAAGTAATTGTTTTGGTTACTTAACACTGAATTATGACAACAGTTTCAGAGTTTCTTCATAAATGATTCCACCGGGAGCCAGTACAGTATTAAAAGGGCCATGAGTTGGTCATATGCAAGAAATGAAATAAATTTCTGGCAAATTATTTCAAAGAAGGATACTTTTGAAATGCTGCACACTTGCAATCTCGGTCAAAACATATATATACAATGTATCTTTATTTCCTACACTGCTGAAGAATACATATAAAGACAAATTTACATCTAAGTGGACATAAAAAAGAACATTCATATGCAGATGTTTGTACAGCAGAGGCATGCACAAGAGAGACAAACTAACAACAATTTATATATAAATTGCTTATCATTAAAATACAATTATATACAATCACAAAAACACAAACGGCAGAAAAACAAAGTATATACTTAGCAGCATGTATATATATAAACAACCTAGGAAATCAAGAGCTGTCCGTAAGACAGCATGCTCGACTATTCGAATGCTTGTCAATAAAAATAGATAATGCAATCAAAGGCCAAATGAGAATTTCTGTATTATTAAAATAAACCCAAGAGCAATAAACATGTGCTCAAAGTTTTAAAGCTATATCTCAAAGAGCTCAATGAGAAAGTGAGTTAGTACAAAAAGATTAATCAAGTCAGAAAAGGGGAATAATTATGCCAAAATCCAAGACAGAGTTATGTACTCTTGCCATGTAAAAGTAGGGGTGAGGGTCATAAACAGGTATTCAGAGTTTCAAAGCAATACCTCAAACACTTAAGTGAAAAAATAAGGTGGTGAGAAAACCTTAACTGAGATTCTAAATAAAAAGCGGCATAACTATTTTAAATTTATAACAGAGCCTGACCCCTAAGACAGTATGCAATTTCATGTGTGAATTATGAGGGACGCCCATGGAAAGAAATTGTAGATAATAGCAATGTTAAACAAATGTTTTAACATTTTTTCTAAGTCAAAAAAGGCCCATATATATGCAAAAATATTTGGAAGAGTTACTGTCATTGTTTCTACTAGTTGGTCTGATGATGAACAAGGCATGTGCAAAGTTTGGGAGACAACCAATGAGTAATAGTGGAGATAATGGCAAGTTAAACAAAACCTTAACATTTTTCTAAGACACAAAAGGGCCATTAATATGCAAAACTATTTGGAAGAGTTACTGTCCTTGTTTCTAATAGTCTGGTGTAGTATAACATTTGTGTCCAAAAAGGGCCATAAATTTGCAAAAGAATTTGAAGAGTTACTGTTCCTGTTTCTACTTGTTACACGTGTAAAGTTTGGGGGACATCCATCAAGTAATAGTGGAGATAATGACAATGTTAAACAAAACGTTAACATTTCTCGGGACGTGGACACCGACGTGACCCCAATAACTCATCCTGAGCTAAAAATAAACGGTATTTTAAATATTTTTTATGCAGTTTGGTGTCTTATTTGAAGTTAACAATGACGAAGACTGATTTTAACCGTAACAAATACTAATTTACCCTGGAAAGCCTTCACTTTTGAGGTCATTTTTTTTTCCGAGTTAAAATCTCTTTTTTTCAACTTCATTTTATTTTATACGCGCGTGAGTATTTGCGTAAGTCAGCTACGCCCCTGTCGAAGACAAGAAATCGTTCGAAATGGCTGGTAAAATATGCACATATTGTCGAAACGAAACCCGTTGAAAATGCTGCAACAAAATGACTGCGTCGTACCATATTTAAAATGCAACTGCGTCTTACCATTTTATAAAAATCATTGTTTTATGGAAATAAAACTCTGCTTCAAATTGGCCTTTTTTTCATGACGTGTAAATGTATTTGGTAGCTTTAATTTAGCAAAAGCACGAGTATTAATACTTTATGGGTATAAACGCTGGATAAAGCAATTCCAACTGCGTCGTATCCTGTCAAATGTTTCGCAAATTCTTCTCAACTTCTAATTTTCAATTCGCTATAACTTTTGTTTTTCAAAATGGATTTTCAAGTCGCATACACCATATGAAGCGGAAACAATTGTAACGTGTTCATATATATATATAAATAAATTGGTGTTCGTTGTTAAGGGATCTGCTTTGTTCACTTGGTTTATATGAGGCGTGGTTTTTTCAATATGTTGGTAATGAAGAATTGTTTTTATCTCTTGTTAAACAGAGACTTAAAGATCATTTTATTCAGGGATGGAGGGGGAGATTAAACGATTCAAGTAGGGCGAACTTTTACAGACATATTTATGATTTCAAATTTCAAGCGTACTTAGATATTGTTGGCATTGCTAAATTCAGATGTAGTTTATCAAGATTGAGAGTATCTTCTCACAGGCTTAATATTGAAAGTGGAAGATGGGCTAGTAATATGCATATCCCTATTAATGAAAGAAAGTGTTTAATGTGCAACAAAATAGAAGATGAGTATCATTTTATATTTGAATGTGTCTTATATAACGATATTCGTAAAAGATATATACCTTTATTTTACTTAAAGCGTCCGAGTATGTTAAAATTAATAGAGCTGTTCAAAAATGAAAATGATAAAATAGTAAGGAACCTTAGTATATTTTATATTCAATGCTTTTAAAATACGAAATAGTATAAATTACATATAAATTTTAGCATTAATTGTATACTGAACTTTAGGTCTCATCTTTTCTTTTTGGATATTTACATATTCTCAGGTGAAAATGTAACAGTATAAGTATATTTCAGAGGTGTGTGTGTGTGTGTGTGTGTGCATTATATCGAGCAAAGACATAAAATCCAAACGCTTCCCTAAATTTTCGTTTCGTTAGGGCAGCTATTAGGATCTACATTTATATAGTTTGTGTAACGTATGTATATGTTTATATTTACTCATAAAATTACTCGTACGTTTCTCTAGCATTTTGTTAGGGTAACAAACAAGAGTGGAAGAATTTTCTTCTTGGCTTTTGTATATGTATGAGCGTATGAACATCTATTTGTGTGTGTGTGTGTGGGGGGGGGGGGGTATTATGAGTATGATGAGAATGTAGCATATTTGTGTTTTATTTTCATATGTGTGTAAATGTATATAAAATTTTATACATGTTGTATTCACATTACCTGCCATCATGTAAAATTGCCACATGGGTCTATGGCCTTCTGGAATTTAAAAATAAAAAACTTGAAAAAAACTATATGTATCTCGTTATCATGCAATTCCTACAGAAACAGTAATGAACCAAAAATACACTTTTGGCGGCCTTTGTTTACAAAATGAATGGTACGACGTGGTTTTAATTCCTGGCCCTGATAAACGCATTTAAATAATCTGTAATTCCGTAGTTGTGAAGAATTTCACATATGAAATATTCACAGGTGTATGAAAAGAAGCCGGTTGAGCTTACTATATGTTAAACTGTAAAGAAACTCTTAGTCATACAGAGCTTTGATTATAAATCTGTTTACATGTGAATGTGATTTGCACAGAGACTCAAAGTCTTGAATACCAAAGACGGTCTTCTGTAACCTTTCGGATATAAATTTAACTCTTTGGTTTGACAGTGAAGCACATGTCACCAAGATGTATAAAGGCGGTTACGATTAAGAAAGCCAAAACTGAGTTCAGTCAGTCTTGTTAAATCCATGCATGTCAAGCTAGCATTTTCTATGGGAGGCCGACTAATTGTAAAAGTAGAAGCTCTATGTTAAATCAACAATTTTCTATATAAGTAATGTAAGAACTAGAAAACATCTCGAGGAACTTATCATTAATGTGTAAGGGAGACAACCCTTGTCAAAATTGATGAAATAATATCTAGATAACTTCCCGTGATGAATATATATAGCACTGATATCAACAAATTTTAATTTACCCATGTGATTTAAATGATAGCCCCTTTGATAGCTCATACTGAGCTGTCACCGGTTCCATAGGTTAAACACGAATTGTGAAAATAGATAAGCGATTTCCTGTAAGATTTAGGCCTACTAAACTGACCTCAATACTCCCATGTATTACTTATTACTTTCTCTCAATTTTGTTGAAAACAATACAAATTAACAATTAACAGCAAATGATAAGATTTATTTCGACTTCCTTTAAATGCGATGAGGTTTAATTCAATAGGCCTACGCTAGGTTGTTTGGTCAAAACTCCACATAATGCATTTTTTCTACATGTCATGTTCATTTCTATGATATATACATTTCCACATGTCATATTTTCATTTTATGTTTCTTTGAAATACAAGGAAATATATAGCTTACATCTAAATGATGAACTAGGTACTAGCTATACTGCATGTATTGTACTTACCGCTAAATATTCATCCAACACATCAAAAGATAACCAATGCTAACGTTACGTAAAATTGCAAGTCAGCACGGATTTCAAAAACGAAACTGGTTCTTAGGGAATCTATTTTTGGAAAACACATTCGCATTTCTCGAAATATTTCAGTATATACAGTGCATAACCATAGCTGCGGTCGCTATATCGGCAGCCTCTCTGCGTTCGCACGGGGCGCGATGGACAGAGGGCCAAGAAAAAGACAATTGGTCATTTTAAACACAGGACCATATTCAAAAGAAAAAAACGACATTTCTATATATATAAATTATCAGCAACTGCGCTCCGGAACTCGGACATATACCAACATGGATCACAACCTCAGCACTTTCTACAGGCTTAAGCGAGTTGTTGCTTTGGTTACGTTCATAATATGAACTTCGTACGTATTCCTTTATGTATATTCTTCAAAAAGATATCGATGGATTGGCCGATATTTATATAAATTTCTTGTCAGATAACACCTTGCTGTCTGTTTAGGTCTCTCTGCTTTACACCACCTTTTGACGAACAGGCAGGCCCTCTGCGAACCATTGGTTTCTCATTGTTTTCAAGTGTCCTTACCCCTACTTGGAGTTTTTATTTTTCGTATTTTGTATGCATTTTTTACTGTTTTCGTTGTCAGATACAAATCTATTAAAATATGCACGTGCTACTTATTTTTTATTATTTTGTCGATAAAATATAAAACATAAATTTCATCTAGAGTAACGTTACTGGTTATTACAATAATTCTCATTTTTTAAATCGCTTATTCCGAAACGCGCACGCAAAAATGCCATACCTACATTTTCCTTAAAAAATCAAATATAAACAACAACAAAAGACGTATCAATAAGTCCATTAATTTTAAGAACAAGAGGTGCTAACGTCATCAGTTAACACATTAACATGCTTGACAAAGCAAAAGTGAAATTGCACATTGATTAATCAACAGTACTGAAGCAGGTTATGCTCCGTACAGTCCATATGAAATGTAAAGGTGCCATATTCATATACAGCATAGTTCTAATTTTCAATAGCATAGGGCCATTGTGGAGCTTATTTAATCAATTTATCTGCTTTCTATGATGACTGAGAAGAAGAGGGGTTGATAAGAATGAAACGTTCAATTATTCGGGATTTTGGTGTTTCATTGTTCCAGAGCGTCCTTTGTTAAATGCATAAAAAATTCATAAATGAATAGAAGACTGAATCTAGGTATACATTGTAGTTTGATCTAGTCTCATTACGGTCATATACAGAAAAAGAAAACGGTATCCCCCCCCCCAAAAAAAAAAACCAAAAAAAAACCGGAATGATCAAGTTAGGTTAGCATAAACACAGCTAAATTGAAATACAAAAACCATTTCATGTCAATTTTAGTAATATACGAGTATGCATGGCCTATTATCGAATACATATGGACATGTTACCTACGTGTATGCTTGTCCTGCACAACTTGGTCACGGTTTAAACAATTCACTTTCCGTCAACACTCAGCGCCATAAAAATTTATATCAAACCAATCAATAGCGGTTTCTCATGCACAAGCATTAAATCCTTACAAATTCAATAAGCTTCTCATAAAAGAGGTGGTTTATGTACACTATCAAATGGTAAGTGAAGGCATTTAATTTTTTTTTTCAATTTTGAATTTGACAGTATAAAAGACAGTTTTGTTTAAGGCTGAAAAAAAACAAAAAAAACAACAAAAAAAACACTAGAAATGTGTCCAAAGGAATTGGATGCCCAGCAATTTTATTTATTATATCGATATTTTATCAGCGAATATGATGAGAAATTGGAAAGATAAAAAAGACGATCTAAGATCAAATGAGTGTTGTGACAATGACCGCCAACAAATGTTGTGACCTTGACCTTCAAGTTGGCAACCTGATATTTGTTCGTGACACATTGTATTGTCCTATGGATCATTTGTTATTTTATAACACGACCATACTCAACTAAGTAACAGCTCGATTGCTTGCACATTTTATGGTCAAACGAGGTTTGTGACCTTAACCCCAAACTAGCGACATAGATCGTGCTCACAAGTGACACTGTTTTTATATCCAAGGGATCACCTATGCCAAGTAATTTCTAAACAAGATCATAAATAACTAAAGTTATATCCCGTACAAAATTGCTTCAATAGATTTTAAAGTCAACGGAGTGTTGTACCCTGACCTTGAAGCTAGCAACATGTTTTTGATTTGATTGCGACACATTGCCTAGTCCTAGGGATAATTTGTGCCAAGTTATTTTAAACCTCGACAATACACAACAAAGCTACAACCCGGATATGATCTGCTGTGACCTGGACCTGAAGCAAAGCACTGCATTGTCGTATTATTTTTTCCCGATGGCGTGATATGATACGAAATGTGGCGATGAATGTATCAACTTGCCCGTCGAAGCGGGGGGGGGGGGGGGGGGGGATTCACTTAACGCTTCCATACCTTTGGCTAAAACATAAATAAAAAGCAGCTGATGTTAAAAGACTAATTCTACAGTTTCTATATAGACAAAGAAAGAAAATTGAAACTACATTGTAGAATTTGTTTAAACTTTGCATGATTATAGAGATTCACACTAGAAATATATTTGTGAAAAAATGTTGGTGCTGCAGCTAACTTAAACCTTCGGAATGCAAATAATATTCGTTGCATTAATTATCGTACTTCCTTATATTCCACTTCCTTTATACCATTAGTGATTCGCGAATGGAATGCTCTCCCTGAAATTGTTAAAAACTCTAGTAGTTTACATATGTTCAAAAACTATTTGAGATGTGACTATGTTAAAACCCCTACCTTTTATTATTTTGGACAAAGAAAATCACAAATCCTACATGCTAGAATGCGCATGGAAAGCTGTGAATTAATTTTTTACCTGTTTTTACCTGTTTTCTCGAGATCTTATCGATTCACCCCTTTGTCTGTGTGGATATTCTGAAACCAACGCTAATTTCTTTCTCGAATGTGAGATCTTCAGTAATCAACTAAGTACTTTACTAGACAAAATAAACCAGCTTAATGTCAACATGAATGTTGAAGTACTCGAAAGTATAACAGGTTGATGAAACTTAGTGTGTGAATTGTGGCAATATGGAGAACCAGTAGGGAACGTATATGTTACGAGCAATACCGGTGACTTGTAACTATGACGGCAGCGGTCATTTTACTTCGCGTGGGAGTCGGGGTCACTAATAATGACCTGCTAACTATTCTATGGGGGTCACTTTACTTCCGTTACATCAGCTTTGGAATTGAGATTGAAAATAATATATATAAAGGGTAAAACTTTCGACGAGTAGATTAGGTCAAGCTTATTTTCCGTTAATTTCTTTGTAATTAAGTGAAAATACGATTCGATTCCAATTAAATTTGTTGTTGCGGTTACGTAATTTAACAGATCCTTTTATTAATGCTATTTCCTTGATTTAACTGCATCCGAGCTGACCTGAAATAAACTTTTGGGGGGTAATTGCCTACCGGTATTTAACTTCATTAGATTATGATAGGCCATTGTATACCAGCCGCTTCGGCAATCTACGAAAGTCAATCGTATGAAAGTCTGCCACCCGTCCTTTTGTTTTATGTGTAACTCGGAAAATGTTTGTTAACCAGTGAAATATTCAATTTGCAGTACCCAGATCTATAGTTATCATCAGTTGACAGATTCGGTATGATGGCAGGTTAATACTATCAATAGGGGCGGCGACAGGAGTCTGGCTGTGGTAACAGGGGCGGCGACAGGAGTCTGGCTGTGGTAACAGGGGCGGCGACAGGAGTCTGACTGTGGTAACAGGGACAGTGACAGTGTTCTGTTATTTGTTCTCGGACCCAGCTTCCATTACGGTACCTGTTGCCTCCTTCCTTCAGTTTCGCTCTCCTCCAATGTGATTAGCAGGTTGTTGCCCGTACTAACAAAAGGATTGACCGTAGGTAAGTCCCAGACCTCTCTCTCTCTATATATGTTGTATGTATATCTCAAGAGTAACTGGCATATGTAAATACATGTATATGATTGATTACATTTCCATCAGCCTCATTCTATTAATACAACTTAAAATACATTAAAACTTTATCGATTGTATTTATTTTTATGTAAAGTATTGTTTCAAGCAATTATCTCTGAATGTGTCCCCCTAATACAGCTGCATTTCATAGCTGAAATTAGTTTAGTTTAAACATATTTTATTTCCAATTAAACATGGAAATGGGGTCGGGCCACAAGTTCTAGCAACATTAGTTACGGCCCTTCCCCTATACATTTATTTAACAATAAACAAGGTCACATGTTACATAATTCGTATGGTACCCAAATCCTGCACATAAAAAAAATTGTATACACTATCAAAAACTTCCCAGTTTAACATCCGAATAAACAAATTTTGCTCCACTCAATGCCAGGATGGAACATTTAAATATACAGTCTAGCCTGCTTTAAGCAAGTCCTGCTTTTAACGGTCTCCAAACCTTTAGCGGTCAATTTGAGATCATCCTAATGAAAATCACTGTAACACTGGTATAAGCAGTCAACTGCTTTATGCACCAAACGGCCAAGAAATGCAATTCCCAGCGATGATATTACAATGCCTAGGCGGTCCATATGGCAGGTGCCAGACGTCTCTGGGGATGTTTAAACCTGAACAAAGCGTGGGAATTAATGCAGTGGTGCAAACCAAGCAAGTGGTTCTCATTAATCCTGTCACGAGTTCAGTAATCGTTAGAGCAACTCATTCACAAATGATCGGTTTGTAAAAAAATAAAAATAAAAAAAACAAGGCTTAAAGCGACAGGGACTGTCACAAAACCAGGTTTTCAACATGGAAAATCCAATTCGAAATGAAGATTTTATTTATAAAATGATCACCAAAGAACATTAATACTTTATGTTACATGGATGAAGAGTAAATAAGGGTCATAACTCTAAGAAATATGGTTAAATTGACAATATAGGTCAAGTCACTATGTACTGGCCATACTGTGTAGATTTGGGCAGAATGCATTCAGAAATGAAGAAGGAGAATTTAAGCAAATAAAAGAATGTGTCACTATATGTTACATGAAAACAAGCTCAAAAAAAATTGAATCAGACATTTGTATAATATTTGTCAAGATAGCAAGGGCACCGCAGTAAAGAAAAAAGCATAAGTGAACATAAAAACAAAACATTCATAGCAAGCCGCTATCAAAAAAAACTATGTAAATGAAGAAAAGCATAAGTGAAGCATAAAAACTTACCTTTCCTTTTCTAATATATTTTAGTCATAGTGATCTTGACCTTGATCCATTTTCCAATATATTTTAGTCATAGTGATCTTGACCTTGATCCATTTTCCAATATATTTTAGTCATAGTGATCTTGACCTTGATCCATTTTCCCTGAAAAGCAATTCCAACCTTCCTCTTCCCTAAAGGTATCTACTTATCAAATATGAATGCTATACCTTCATTCTAACTCGAGATATCAAGAGGAAACAAAAAATCTATTTTAAGCCATTGTGACCTTGACATTGTCCTTATTTACCTGAAAAGCAATCCCAACATTCCTCTTACCATAAGCTATTTACCTATAAAATATGAATGCTATACCTTCATTTTTACCCAAGTTATTGAGCGGAAATGAAAAATCTATTTTTAGCCATTGTGACCTTGACCTTGACCTGATTTACCTGAAAAGCAATCCCAAACATTCCTCTTCCCATAAGCTATTTACCTATAAAATATGAATGCTATACCTTCATTTTTACCCAAGTTATGAGCGAAAAAAAATCTATTTTTACCATTGTGACCTTGACCTTGACCGATTACCTGAAAAGCAATCCCAACCTTCCTCTTCTCATAAGGTATCTACCCATCAAATATAATTGCTATATCTAAATTCTAACTTAAGTTATTGAGCGGAAACGAAAGTTTGACGCCCGCCCGCCCGCCCACCCGCCCAACGACGTTCGGCATTCTAATAACCAGGTTTCAACTAGTTGAAAACCTGGTTAATAAAATAAAAATATTACTTTGCACATGTCGATCGGTCTGTCGATAGACCAAACCTTTTTCGAGTGATAACAAGTTCTTTTTAACCCTAAAGTCTCAAACTTTATATGGTTGTTGCTTTTGACTAGTAGAAGACCCTTCAATACCTCAAAGGACAATGTCACATGTTTACATATTTTTATATGAAGGTCTTGTCCGAGTGATAACTTTAGTTCTGTTGGATCCAAACTTTTTATGGTTGTTTTGGAATTTGTACCTCAAAGGTAAAGGTAACAATGTCTTAACCGTTGATACACCTAAGTTACAGCTGACCATTTGGTCTTACTAAGATTTGGACATATTGTTCTACACATATAATTTAGCCATATAAATATTATGACATATGAGAGGCTTATATGTTTTACAAGTATTACTAGTTTCTTCTCTCAATCGTTAGCGTAAAAACGACAAATATGTGTATTGTTCTGATATTTCAAGGCCTAATATCAAGCTCTGTTAGTCAGGTATCTGCAACAATGGAACTCAATTGATATTTTGTTGCAGGTATCTTTGTGTAAAAGTTAGATTATGACTGCTCGATAATTGCAGATGCTGAAGTGTAAAAATACGTCATTTTTTATGATTCAAGGCCTGTAACTCTTGGCCGAATCATAATCAAACATACCTATACACATCGTCATGAAGATGATTGCTTAAGAATTGAAGATCCTACACTGTAAACAAAGTGTTCATATTAGAAGGACCATAACTCATCCCCTAATAGGTCAATTTAAGCCATTATCGATCTTGGTTGAAATTTTATGGCTGTTAACGTTGTCATGAAGTTTGAAATCAGAAATGAAGAGTGTAAACAAACTAATTGTGGACGACGAACGAGCAACGGACATTTAACGATCCTAACAGCTGATCCTGAGCACATACGCGCAAGTGAGCTAAAAATGTTGACCGCCTTAAAATTGTAGACGGAAAACCCTGATACCTATGTTGCTCCTGCATGCTAAAGCATTACTGCGATGCTAGGGGGAGTTGGGAAGGTCTTCTTTGAACAGTCAAGCTAAAACTCACTGTTGTTTCAGAGGCAGATAACGTCTGGTATAAAGATAATAAGAAACAAAAGAATAAGTCATAGTTTTATTTTCATCCTTAGAACCGACAATACACAAATTCCTAAAGTAACAGTAGAAGTTAACCTTTCCATACCAAAAAAAAAAAAATCCCTTAACAGCAAAATGTTTGCTTCCCGTTTTAATTAGAACAACGGTTTCATGGAACGTTTTATTTCGTTTTGAATGCATTTAACACACGAGAACCAAGAAAATCAGATTTAAATGATGTCTAATTTACTTTTGTTCTTTTTTTTAATTGAAATGACTCTTTAAAACTTACAATATCTAACAACTGAAAATCATTACAACTTCAGACACACCCTGCTGTACCAGTGGAAATCCAAAGGAACGTGTAAGACATCCTCACTCTGGCAACATTTACTGAACCTGAACCAGTTTAATGTTTCACAAGCTTGATGGATGGTCTGTTCTATCAGCAAATTTTGCCCGTCTTGTGTTGAAGGACCATTAGTGGTCCGTCTACTGTACAAGCATGCTAACCCATCAGATCCGACCCTTGGGACATACTTGCAGAACTCAGGAGAGCCAGGGTGTCCAGGAAGTACAGATGTAGACTACACTGGCTGTCATGTGACCCACAGAAAACTTCAGAGTAAGAAGCACACAAGCACCTTCACCATGCCTGTCTTCACATTGGTACAAAGTTCTAGCCATGAACACAAGTCTAATATAAGAACACAATAAAATTAAAAAAAAATGTTCGTAGAAGGCAGGAAGGGGCCAGTGTTAGAGCGTTTATTTATTATTCAAATGACTTCTAATTGTGGTTACTGACTTTTTACTTTTAGAATTTTTTTTTCTAAAATTATAGAAATAGTCATGATATTGTTTTTTCCATATATAGCATTAATTCCAGTATATTTAAGTAACATTGAGAGCCATTATCACATGTGGAAACACTTCACTTACCAATCAAGAATGAACTGGTAACAGTTCAGAGAAAACTACAACCATTACCAGTAGTTTTACTTTTTGTGCTGTTTATACTTTCAACCTTATACAAATGTAATTCAATTCAATATGTATATCAAACAAAATAATAATAACTCCATTACATATCCAATGGACTCACCCAAAAGTAAAATTTGTAAGGCAGAAAAGACCAAAATACAAAGAATTTCTACACTAAATAGATAGATTTTTTTCCTTTTACACTGGCAGATGAACCAGTTACTTCTTTATATTTTGTTGAAATTTGAATTTGAACCAGTGTTTGCTGAGGAAAACTCAAAGCATCAAAGGGTCATAAATCAATCAGAACATGCTGATAAAATGATTATCACCCCTTGAATTTGAAGCTTCCAGTAATTGTTAATTGAATTCCTTCCAAAGTTGTTTTGACAAGAAAACAATGTAAATACAACAAACATCAGAGCCACACTCATCTGATGGCTACAGCTTGTAACAACCTTGTTTTTAGCCCACAACTTCTGGCAATGTTCTTTATTGATCAGATTACCTGAACAATTGTGGTAAAGGATAACCCAACATGCATCTGAGCCAAAACATTTTCAAATCCAGTGGTTTTGTTGAAGATTACTTAGCATCTGTTTTTCTTTCCATTGCTATAGCAGCCATATTTCTGCATGAAACCTATCATTTATTCATCTAAAAAAACTTTGAAAAAGCACTACTCAAGGAAAGTTAATCAAAACTGGCAAAATGTCACTTAATGTGAAATGTTGACAGAAGGAAAACGGGCATTGATCTGTGGAGGGAAATATGGCCCTAGAACGCTCACCAGAGAACATAAACTTATTTAAAACATTCTTTTTATGTGGTTACTTCCAGCAGCAATCGGATTCAAATTTCAGATAAAAAGAATTCTAAAGTACGTCATCTGGAGGCCTCACTATTCATGGGATCAACTTTATTTTAGGAGGGATGGTAGACAACGCTGAGGTGACCATTTGTGCCAAAAGAGACTCAATTCTAACCCTTTGTTTCATAGAAGAATTTTGAAATTTTCTATATAGACTATATAAGGAAACTAGGCCATCCCCCTATAGGGCCTCGATTTTAAGCGATCAACTAAATTTTAGCAATTCTGGTAGACAGCAATTAGGTAAACATTTGTGCTAAATGAAATTAAATTCATGTAAGAAAAATTTGGAACTTTCTATAAGAGTTCCAGAATATAAAGAAACTGTATGACTGCCAAAGGGAATCATTTTTCATAAATCAACTTTACTTTAGCAATTATGGTAGACAGTCAAGAGGTGACCATTTGTGCTATAAATTCTGGCCATTGGCTCCATAGAAGAATTTTGAAATTTTCTATATGGAGTATTATAAGGTTACAAAATTCTTTTGGTTGCCATGGCTACCTGAAACTTGTGAAGGGACACCCAAAGATCATTCATGCCAAATTTCATCAATTTTTATCCAGCGGTTTCAGATGAGACAATTTTTAAAGCAAATTGTTGACAACCCAACGATGCATGATCACAAAGCTCACCTTGAGCATGTTGTGCTCTGGTGACCTAAAAACAACAAAGGGTCATTTAAGCAGCCCATGTAGTTTCATTCAGGTCCAGCAAGTGGCTTCCAAGAAATAGATAATCCAAACAAGAAATGGATTTCTACGCAGAGTAATGTTACTGTGAACATTCTTAAAACCAACATCATACTGCTAAAATGCACATTTCCCATCATTAGTAAAGATTCTCATAAAATTTCATTCAATTCTGATTAGTGGTTGTTGAGAGAGAGCCTGGACAAGAAACTGGACGGATGGACAACTAAACAAAGTGGCAATTAAATCTTCGCAGGAGCAAATGTAAATGCTGACAAATAGTCAGATTAGGTGGTACATTAGGTAACAAAACATACAGGTAAGAATGAGCCATGGGGAGACTGATATATGGTCAGTGTCATTGGATCCTCTATCAACAAGCAATACTGCCAGCAAACCTGGGCCCATGTACAGAAAAACAAGCAATAGAGTCCCATAAAGAAGTTTCATTAGGTCAGAAAACAGTCATAAGTAGACAAATCTTAAATCATAATGTCTGTGTAAGTTTACAATGAATTCCCAGATGATGACACAATGGAATGCTTTGTAGTGGTGAACAATGTGGTCATGATAAAGGAAGTGACAGAAACACACATTCATAATGGTACCAAACAAGATTATAATGCATGACCCAGATAAAACTTGCACATATGCCACAGTTACCTAGGTGACAAGATACTGACATTCTGTTGCAACAAACAAAGCGGTTCTTCCAAGTGAAGAGTAGAACTTTTTCAGGAGTAGCAACATTTTTTTTAGGATACAAAATACATGCTGCATCAACATTTCCAAGGTATGAGTTGTTAACAGCAACCGTTTTTACAATTATTCTGACTTACATATATACAGGTGTTTATCAGGTTGTAAACACTGTACCAAAACTACTCTTTTAGAACATGCCATCAATATGAATGTGGAATTCCTAAGACAAAATTAAGATACACCATGATTTCAAATATCTCCCCACTTTATACAGTACAGTGGTGTAAATCTCAGCTTTCAAACCAACATGCATTCTACCACATTTCACATCATACACCCAAAATCTCGCTACAATCAGATTACACTATGACAAAAATGACAAACAAACAACTTCCATCTTCAAGAAAATACTCTCATTGGATTTTGAAGTAAACTTTTGAGTATAATTTCTGCTGCAAACTAAAGTTGCAGTAATGAAAAAAAAAAAATCAACAAGAGCATTCAAGCTTATACATACTTTCCCTACAATAGTCTCTACAGTTTATTAACTTTAGAATATTTATAAATATGGATGTGCCTCCCTCCCTTCCAAGAAATCAATAATGCCAATGAACTTTTGTGGTATCACTTTCAGTCTCTCTCCCTACCATATATATTTATATAAATATCTACAGGAGCTTCTTGTGTTCATCAATGTACAGTTGAGTCCATCACTTTAAGGTTTTCAGTTGATTAGAGAGCCAGTCCAGTCCTTCATAGAGACCATCTCCACTTGTTGCACACGTGGCCTGGATGTACCAGTGTCGATTGCGAAGTGTGTGGAGGTGAAGCTTGTCCGTGATCTCGGCAGCGTTCATGGCATTGGGTAAATCCTGAAACACGCGAACATATTAACTGGGATTCACAGAACTTTCAAATCATGAATTCTATCATGCATGCCTTTGTGAGGTGTTGGGTTGAGACAAATATGAAGGAACCATGAAAGTTATTAATTTTAGAAAAAATAATCACGAAATTGATGCATTTAATTTAAAAAGTTTAATCAAAATGTCTTAAAATTAATCTGATATTCATGTTATTTAAGTGTTTC
Source organism: Solen grandis (assembly GCA_021229015.1). NCBI lineage: Eukaryota > Metazoa > Mollusca > Bivalvia > Adapedonta > Solenidae > Solen > Solen grandis. The sequence continues at coordinate 29,417 of JAIFHC010000334.1, read as the reverse complement.
TATTTGCTTCTTTAAATTTTCAATTTTCTGCAGATATAGGATATATTGAATTTAATCAAAACTAGAGATGTGTCAAGAAGACACAGATGCCCCCACCCATTGCATTTTCCAAAACAATGGCCAAAACCCAGGTGTGCAAGTCATATTCTGAGTAATATATCCATTAAGTTTAACTCTGTAGCACAAATACCTTCTGAGCTATGTGCAACACAAGCATAAAATTCCATATTTTTAAAAAACAAGGCCCATAACTCTATCAACTTCAACAATGGTTCCATGAAAATACCCAGGTGCGCAAGTTCATGCCCTGAATAATATATCCATAAAGTTTTAAGTCTGAAGTACAAACACTTAGAGATATGCATTTTTCACACCTGCTACATAGGACATCAGTAAATCTTTTTTTATGTGTAAAATAGAAATATTGATTGATCTAGCTTCACTCAACTTCTTTGAAGGAAAAAAATATATGGCTAGTAGACCCAAGTTTTTAAGACGACCCCCACACTTTAAAACCCTGATCTGGGGGAAAGAAACATGTCTTATAAGTGAAATTATACGGTATTCAATCAGTACCTGTTTGTTTGCAAACACTAACAATATTGCTTCTCTGAGCTCATCTTCATTCAACATCTTCATGAGTTCATCTTTGGCCTCGTTACTTCGCTCCCTGTCGTTACTGTCCACAACAAATATCAAGCCTGGAGATAGAGAATACAGTTAAGATCAGAAACTCACTACTTATCCAAGTGTTGCATTTGGTGACAAAGTACCCATTCCATACAACCATCAGGAATTTATTGAAGTCACCTCCAATGATGTATAGCCAGCATGATATCTGGACACTTGAGTGGCATTTCAGGTTGGTGAATAATTTCCATAATGATCAATGAACCAATGCACAAATATATTTAAAACTAATAAACAGTTAATTAGCAAGAGGGCCAAGATAGCCCTGAGAAATCTAGTATTGATTTCCTGCAAATTACTATATTATAGCATAGTTGTACTCACTACATAAGCCATGCAGAAATACAGCAAGTTCATTTCAATTCCACAAACCAAACAGTGTAAAACATTAAGATCATCATCAAACAATCTACTGAAGGTACCAAAACCATGTATAGAACTATTTAGTAAAAGTCTCTCTTATTCAGGCCAAAAACTTTGGAATTCTATACCTGCAAATATTCGTTGTCGTTGTTTTGTGGTTTACTGTCCTCTATTCATCAATTCAAAAAGTCTTATATTCATTTGAAATTCCCAGAATGGGACTGTAATTGTACATGTAATGTGTGTTTTTAATTAATTATTTTTAGATACAGCTCTATCTTCTAGTAAATGGTCATTTTAATGACCTATTGTTTTTCTATGCTGTTATATATCATTGTTTATGCATGTTGCAATAATTTTGTTCTAACTTTATGTTGTATATATATTTTACTGTTTTCTTAATGTGGACCATATGGAAGATAGGTTCAAACCAAATATGTTATCCACACTATATAAAGTCTTTACTTAATTACTGACTTACAGTACATACTGTCAAAATTTGAAGGTTGTAGCATGAACAAGATGGCCAATATGGCCCCAAATCGCTCACCTGTGAAATATTACGTTCATTCCGAATACATACTCCATGCAGAAATACAGAAAAACTAGAACTGTGTCCAAAGGACACGGATGCCCCCACTGTGCAGATGTGCTCGTAAACAAGAGCAGCTTCATTTAATGTCTACAAAATTCTGTTCTTATTATAGCGTTTCAGTTGAAATTTCCTCAATTATGTATTAATGATAAAAAAGTTACCTAACTCTTGAGGCATCATATTTGGTTTCTTTACAGATGGAATACAATATTAGTGTCTGAATAAAACAAAACTTTGAAACACATGTCTGGTCTCCTAAAACTGCAGGAACACAATGCTGTGATCAGAGAAATATGTTGGGTATACAGTTACTTTTGGCTGTGGCAACTCATCTTTTACATAGACAAGATCAATAATAGATCCACTTAAGTGTGTTGGTAATGTCACACACTGGCGATAATTAAGCAGAGATTCAGATAGTCTTCTGTACCAAACTGAATCAATTTAATTATTTATATGGTATATAGTGAACAAATCAACAAAGGGCCATAATTCTGTTAAATTTGGTCGCCGCAAAAAATTACTTCCTTTACTTCCATCTACACATTAAGGTTATTCATCACTGGAAGTTTAAGCAAAATCTGCCATCTGGTTTAAGAGGAGTTGCTTTCACAAAATTTCTATATGGTATATAGTGAAAAAATCAACAAAGGGCCATAATTCTGTTAAATTTGGTCGCCACGAAAAATTCCTTCCTTTACTTCCATCTACACATTAAGGTTTTCATCCCTGGAAGTTTAAGCAAAATCTGCCATCCGGTTGAAGAGGAGTTGCGTTCACAAAATTTCTATATGGTATATAGTGAAAAATCAACAAAGGGCCATAATTCTGTTAAATTTGGTCGCCGCGAAAATTCCTTTCTTTACTACCATCTACACATTAAGGTTGTTCATCCCTGGAAGTTTAAGCAAAATCTGCCATCCGGTTGAAGAGGAGTTGCGTTCACAAAATTTCTATATGGTATATAGTGAACAAATCAACAAAGGGCCATAATTCTGTTAAATTTGGTCGCCGCGAAAATTCCTTTCTTTACTACCATCTACACATTAAGGTTGTTCATCCCTGGAAGTTTAAGCAAAATCTGCCATCCGGTTTAAGAGGAGTTGCGTTCACAAGATTTCGGGACGTACGGACGGACTGATGGACTGACGGACGGACGGACGGACGGACAAGTGCAACGCTATATGCACCCCACTTTGTGGGGGCATAATAATTGTAATTCTACTCAAAGACTGTCCAATTTTGATGGTCATTTCTATAAAATTAATTGACCCCTGTGGTGGGACCAATTTTGACACCAGGGCAATGATTTGCAAACTTGGTTCAGGTCCACTAGGCTATCTTACATACCAAGTATCTAAACCCCAGACCTTCTGGTTTCTGACAAGAAAATCTTATATGCTTTGAAAAACTAAGTGACCCCTGGGGAGGGGCCTATTTTGACACCAGGGCTATAGTTTGAACAAACTTGGTGGATATCCAATAGGCCATATTGCATATCAAATACCTAACCTCCAAAAAGTGTAGTTCCTGACAAGAAGATCTTTAAAGTTTTTTTTCTATATTAGTCTATGTAATACAAGGCAGTTCAAAGGACAGCTATATCCACCGCCGCTGCCTTAATAAAAACCTTTTCAGTACTACTGTTGTAGTGGGGTTTAAAACTGCATTTTATGTAATAAAGACAACACAAGATAGTATTTAGTTTTACAGTGTGTAATAATACTTTACTTAACCTTTACCAGCAATGATATCACTGTGGTAGCACAATCCAGGTCAAGAAATGGTCTGTGTAAGGCAGGGGGAACACTCCAGACCTGTGTTCTGCACATCGCCTCAATTTGGTTTATAATTGAGGCAAGTTTCATAATAATCCATCCAGGAGTATAGGAGATATGGAGCGGACACAAAATTGTAAATTAAAATTGAAGGTTCAAACACTTGACCTTCAAGTGTGACCTTGACCTTGAGCCGACATGGCTGCAACCTGTGTTCTGCACATCATTTCAATTATATTTATATTTGAGGCAAGTTTCATTAAAATCCTTCAAGGGGTATAGGAGATATGGAGCGGACATGAAATTGTAAGGAAATTGAAGGTTCAAACACATGACCCTCAAGTGTGACCTTGACCTTGAGCCGACATGACTGCGACCTTTGTTCTGCACATCGTCTCAATTAGATAATATATTTGAGGCAAGATTCATGAAAAAAACTAAAAGGGGTATAGGAGATACTGAGCGGACACAAAATTGAAATGGAAATTGAAGGTTCAAACACAACCTTCTAGTGTGACCTTGACCTTGAGCCTACATGGCTACCACTTGTGTTCCGCACATCGTCTCAACTAGGTTTACATTTGCAGCAAGTTTCACGAAAATCCTTCAAGCTGTATAGGAGATATTGAGCGGACACAAAAACGTTACAGACGGACGGGCGGACAGACGAACAGACAGACAAAGGCCATTCCCATAACCCCCCTTCTATTTCGCGGTGGTGGATTAATAAAGAGACCCTGGGGTGGGGCCGATTTTGACCCCAGGGCTATGATTTAAACAAACTTTGTAGAGGTCTACTAGACAATGCCACACCCTAAATAACTTGGCTTTGGGCCTTGCCTTTCAGAGACAATTTTAAAGATTTCACTTTCGAAATCTATTTTTAGCTCCTGTGACCTAGATATGCAATGGACCAAAACCATTTGAACAACTTTGGTAAAGCTTCATGCAAGAACATCACAGGTAAGTTTCATCGAATTTGGCAAAGTAGTTTCAATGATGTCAATTGAAAAAATTGTGGACAACAGACAGCCATCCATCCTAAAAGCTCACATGAGCACTACGTGTCTAGGTGAGTAATAAAACAAGAGGGCCAAGATGGCCCTGTGTCGCTCACCTGATTAAGATGGCTGTGTTAGGCAAAATGACAAAAAATCTGGCATCTAAAGTGTTTATCTAACATTTGACTAAGTGGCCTACATTTTGATCCTACCTAAATTTACCTGGTGACCTAGTTTTTGACCCAACATGACCCATTTTCAAACCCATCCGAGAAATCATGTAGACAAACATCCTGACCAAGTTTCATGAAGATTGGGCTAAAACTGTGGCCTCTAGAGTGTTCACAAGGTTTTTTCTAAGATCTGACCTGGTGACCTAGTTTTTGACACCACATGACCCAATTTTGAATCATCAGAGATATCGTGTAGACAAACATCCTGACCAAGTTTCATGAAGATTGGGCCAAAATAGTGGCCTCTCGAGTGTTCACAAGGTTTTTCTAAGATTTGACCTGGTGACCTAGATTTTGACCACACATGACCCATTTTCAAACCCATCCGAGATATCATGTAGACAATTTTTTAGGATTTGACCTGGTGACCTAGATTTTGACCCCACATGACCCATTTTCAAACCCATCCGAGATATCATATAGACAAACATCCTGACCAAGTTTCATGAAGATTGGGTCAAAACTGTGGCCTCTAGAGTGTTCACGAGGTTTTTCTAAGATTTGACCTGGTGACCTAGAGGGCAAACAAAGTGAAATCTGGCTTTTTTCAATTTTAAAAGGGGCGTAACTCCTGACCTAAGGGTCCAATTTCAGCCATAATCCAACTTAGCCGAAATTTGATGGTTATAAACATTGTTATAAAATTTAAAGACAATGACCTAAAAAATAAATGAAATGAAGATGCTAGAGTGCAAACAATGTGAAATCTGGCTTTTTTGAATTTTAAATGTGGCATAACTCCTGACCTAATGGTATGATATCAGCCATAATTAAACTTGGCCGTGATTTTATGGTTATAAACATTGATATAAAGTTTGAAGATAGTTGCTCATGAAATGAAGATGCTAGAGTGCAAACAATGTAAAATCTGGCTTTTTTGAATTTTAAAAGGGGCATAACTCCTGACCTAATGGTACGATATCAGCCATAATCGAACTTGGCCGAGATTTTATGGTTATAAACATTGATATAAAGTTTGAAGATAGGTGCTCATGAAATGAAGATGCTAGAGTGCAAACAATGTGAAATCTGGCTTTTTTGAATTTTAAAAGGGGCATAACTCCTGACCTAATGTTCCGATATCAGCCATAATCGAACTTGGCCGTGATTTTATGGTTATAAACATTGATATAAAGTTTGAAGATAGTTGCTCATGAAATGAAGATGCTAGAGTGCAAACGAACAAATTGTGGACGACGGACGGACGGACATTCATCGATCCTAAAAGCTCATCCTGAGCACACGTGCTCAGGTGAGCTAAAAAGGGCCATAACTCCTGACCTAATCGGCTGATGTGAGCCACAATCAAACTTGGCTGAGAGATTATGGTTGTAAACACTGTCATTAAGTTTGATGATAAATGCTTAAGAAAGTGAAGATGTAGAGTGAAGACTAAGTGAAATCTGGTATTTCTTAATATCAAATGAGTAACAATGTCGGACCAAATTGACTTATATCAGCCATGATCTAATGTGGCTAGGAGATTTTGGCAATTAACATTGTCATAAAGCTTGAAGATGGTTGCTTAAGAGATGAAGCTGCTAGAGTGCAAACAAAGTGAAATCTGGCATTTATTAAAATTAAAAGGGCCATAACTCCCAACCTAATCAACCTATATCAGCCATAATTAAACATGGCCGAGAGATTATGGCAATAAACATTGTCATAAAATTTGAAGATAACTGCTTAAGAAAAGAAGATGCTAGAGTGCAAACAAACTGAATGTGGCCGATGGATGAATGATGGACATTCATCAATCTAATAGCTCATCCTGAGCACATGTGCTCAGCATAGTTCATACAATTTTCTGCAGCAAAATTTAAAGGGTTTTTCATTTTTTTTTTTTTTAACGGCTTTAAAATTCAACAAGAGGGCCATGATGGCCCTGGATCGCTCACCTGAGTATACGGTTACCCAAGGAACATCAGTCTGTATTAAAACATTTTGAAATCTGGCCAGTAGTTTTAAAGGAGATGATCCCTGTAAAGTTTTCCCTATATACATAAAAGGAAAATAAGCTCAGCTCCTGGCGGCCATGTTTTTTAATTGGATCGGAATTTTTAGCAACTTTGGTAGAGGTTGACCCAAGGAACATCTGTACCAATTTATTTTTAATTCTGGCCAGTAGTTTTGAAGCAGATGATTTTTTCAAGTTTTCATATTTTTTTTCTTTTTGTTGCCATGGCAACCAGAGTTCTACATGGATCAAGTTTATTTTAACAACTTTTGTGAAAGTTGACCCAAGGATCATCCCTGCCAAGTTTAATCAAATTCTGTCCAGTGGTTTCAGAGGAAATGTTAATTAAAGTTTTCCCTATATACATATAAGGCAAATAAGCCCCGTCCCTGGCGGCCATGTTTTTTTATGGATTGGAATAATTTTAGCAACTTTGGTAGAGGTTGACCCATGGAACATCTGTACCAAATTATTTTGAAATCTGGCCAGTAGTTTTGAAGGAGATGATTTTTAAAGTGTTCAAATTATTTTTATTTTTGATGCCATGGCAACCAGAGTTCTTCATGGATCAACTTTATTTTAGCAACTTTTGTAATGCCTCACCCAAGGAACATTCCTGCCAAATTTCATTAAATTCTGTCCAGCGGTTTCAGAGGAGATGTCGTTTAAAGCAAATTGTTGACGACGCACGACGACGGGCGATCACAAAAGCTCACCTTGAGCACGTTGTGCTCAGGTGAGCTAAAAAGAAGTTATTTTAGATCATAAGTTTATATATTTATGATAATGATATTTACGTATTAAATCTTCATTATAAACATCATTATTTCATTTCCTTGTATTAATTTATATATTCAATACCCTTGAAATAAAAACGGAAAGCTGTTTCCACTTCGTTTTTGTTGGTTCTGTAAATGACTTAGCTATACCCCGATTACTGGGCCCTTCACCAAGTTGCTCAACTTGATCTTTTTGTAACTCAGACATTATCAATAATGACTGACAATGTAAGAAAAAACACGAGCTAATATATTCATTTTTTTTTTTCCCGTAACAAACTTCAAAAATCTGACTGTTGAAAACAAGTCAATTTATATTCCATTAAATCAAACAAATTCCAAATTCAATTTGCAAAACACTCAATCTGAAGATACATCCTCTTACTACCCTTTGATGTGTTAACTATTGAACTTCAGACTGTGCCCATGTCACAATACACCTGAGCTTACATCACATGTAGTGTGTTACTTGGGTTTGATGGATAGGTGTGAAATTTTTAGCACTTCTAACCTGGGGCTGGAAATTTAGTTCAGGAATACCAACTATCAGTATTTGACGCATCCTGGTCGAAAAGTAATTAAGAAAACGGTTTTGCCAGGATTGTGAAATATGTTGTAAAATATGGTGTTCAAGTTTCTAGTGTTCAAGTCACTTAAGTTGGACTGTATATATATAAGAAGCCTTACCTTGAGTGTTCTGGAAGTAGTGTCTCCACAAAGGTCGGATCTTGTCTTGTCCACCCACATCCCACACTGTGAAACTGATATTCTTGTATTCTACCGTCTCCACATTGAAACCTGCAGGGAAGATAAAACAAAATTTAACATGTGATTTCATCTTGAGACCTACAACAACAGATTCAAAATTTGCCCACCTTGTCATGCCCCACCTTAGAGGTATTATTTCTAAAGGAATCATTCTTGCTTCAGCAATTTCCTTCATGAGCTTTGAAGTGGTTACAAAATAACACTGAATTACATACAGTGATGAATTTTTTAGTTTTCCATATTGGATATGAAAGAAAACTTCCTTTAGGATGTATGACAGACGGCTGTTAATAATGTGAGATAGACCTGTTTTCTGTTGGTTGGTTTGGTTTGATGTACCACAGACAGTATTTCAATCATTTGGAGACTATGTCTACTTCAGACAGATATAGTCCAGTGCTCCAGCTAGGCCGAAATGGCATTGCGCCGCGCCCTGTCGCCTTTGATCTCCGCCCTGCTGCCTTTGATCTCTGCCCTGCCCCTTTCAGACAGTGCCCTGCTTTGCCTTTGTTGGTAAAAGTTTCACCCCATACTGTTTTCAAGCCTCAACTCTCGGCACCCTTTGATTTTGCCGACAAACCTTAGCGCATGTGTGTGTAACACAGACGTAGTCACCCAATGTTCAAAGTCGGTGTCAATCAACCGGCACAAGCCATAATTAACAGTCGGCTATTCTAGTAATAAGTATCAACACGAATATGTCCGGATATTTGGCACAAAAAAGTAAATTTTAATTTCATTTATTACAAAGGTAAGTATTATTGTCTAATACCTGGGGAAAAATATATTACGTTGTCATTATTCATCTAAAATGCGTATTCTGCCATCTTTTGAATACCAAGTATAACGAAGTGGAAGACATGCCCTAGTCCAGCCATCAGATTTATAACAAATATTCTAAAGCTTATTCTCTCCAAAGTCTCAACTTATCTTAGGCAAATCAGTGTCAACAATTCAAAAGTCAGATTAGTCTTTTGCAGACAGACGAAAAATTCCATTTTTCCAAAAATATCAACCAATGAAATTGCCCGATAAAATTATGAGAGGCGGATAATTGTCATAATAATTTTTATCATTAATGTTTAATTTATCTGTCTCTATAGATGAACCATGTTAAAAGCATAAATAATTACAGTTTTTAAAAAAATTTTCCAAAAAAATTTTTTAAAATAATGTTTAATTAAAACTGTAAATACGGATTTTGCATCATTTTTTGAAATAAAGAATGGCTTTAAACTTACAATATTTATGATCGTAGGGTAAATTAAGTGAAGTGTGTGGGGTAATGCACTGAGATAAGTTTGCATTATTATTATTGTGTTTTGAAAAAAAAAAAAAAAAAAAAAAGGTTTTGGAGACAAAAAAAAACACAAGAGGGCCAAGATGGCCCTGTGTCGCTCCCCTGATTAAGATGGCTGTGTTAGGCAAAATGACAAAAAATCTGGCATCTAAAGTGTTTTTCTAACATTTGACCAAGTGGCCTACATTTTGATCCTACCTGAATTTGCACTCAACTGAGAATTCATGCAGTCATCATTCATATCAAGTTAAATGAAGCTGGGGGAAAAATGTAGGCCTCTAGTGTGTTCATAAGATTTTTCTAAAATTTGACCTGGTGACCTACATTTTTGACCCTATGTTGCCCAGTTTTGAATTCATCCGAGATTTGATGTAAACAAACATTCTGACCAAGTTACATTAAGTTTAGTCTAAAACTGAAATATCTAGAGTGTTCACAAGGTTTTTCTAAGATATGACCTGGTGACCTAGATTTTGACCCCACATGACCCATTTTCAAACCCATCTGAGATATCATGTAGACAAACACCCTGACCAAGTTTCATGAAGATTGGGCCAAAAACTGTGGCCTCTAGAGTGTTCACAAGGTTTTTCTAAGATATGACCTGGTGACCTAGATTTTGACCCCACATGACCCATTTCAACCATCCAAGATATCATGTAGACAAACATCCTGACCATGTTTCATGAAGATTGGGCCAAAACTGTGGCCTCTAGAGTGTTCACAAGCAATTGTTGACAACGGACGCCTGACGACGCACGACGGACAAAAGGCGATCACAAAAGCTCACCCGAGCACAAGTGCTCAGGTGAGCTAAAAAACCTAATGAAAAACAATAATTATGTTTATCAAAATGGAATTTTATTTCAAAGTTATTACAATTCTAATCTGCGTCTCTACATAACCAATTCAACTTTGAAAAGATATTTCCTGTATTGTTAATTATCCTGTCAGAATGGATAAAACATGTCTACATAAACAATTCTAGATCCTATACATTTTATTTGGATTATATTCAATGTTACAGAAGAAAGATTCATATTTTGTATTTCATTATATTTTCTGAAAAAAAAATAAATAAAAAATAATGCTCTTTTTTTTTTTGTTAATCAAATTACACATACAAGTTACAACTGCCCTTTTAGGGCAACTAACTATGCCTTTTTCATGTCCTGGGGTGGGGAAGAGCACTATGGAGTCATCAAAATGAGGGCCTGTCTATGGTATACATATTAATAAATTAATAACAAAATTTATCTGGGATCCATGATTTTCTGAGGCGACTTGGATGTACGTAGTCAAAATTTTTCCAGCAATATGCAACTGAAATGTGAGCTTCATTGGCATTTTTCTTTTTTACTTTTGGAAAGATGACCGGAAAAAGCAACCTTACAATTATAACATTAATGATCAAAATGTTCTTGGAACAAATTCCATTTTTTAAACTCTTATTAAAAAATATTTCAAAGCAACTTATCAAATCTGCACATAAATGCAAAAGCACCTTTTTCTCTTATGTATACTTTCCTCTCCTATTAGTATTATCAATTCTTTAGGTAAGATTCAGTAACTGTTTTTGTTATCTTTTGATTCTAAAAAAAGAGCTTAATTATTTACATGTTAAGATATGCATTTTCTGTTTGTTTATAAAAAATCTCACATGTATGACGCTGAGAGATTTTAATATACATATATGTGAACTCTTTGTAAGATAGTCAGTGGGATGCTTCCCCAACCCACTGCTATCTAAGAACAAGGATAATAAATGAAAATCTTGATACAAAAAAACAAACTGGAATAAGAACAAAAATTCCAACCAGGAAATCTCCCAGAGGCCTTATTTCCAAATTTGGAAGATCCCCCAAGCCCCCCTTCCAGGAGGGGGTACCCCCCTCCCGCACCCTCCCCCTTCTCATCGCTTCGCGAATCTGATGCCCCTTTGGGCCACTAGCACCCTGCCCTTTTCAAATCCTGGCTGGAGCACTGATAGTGCTGCCACACTGAAGCATCACGCCATAGACATGTGGCATGATACCACACTCAAGACACTGGGCTAACCAGTCCTATAACTACCCTTATATGCTGAGCGCCAAATATGGGAGCTATAACAGTACCATTTTTTATGACTTTAAACCAGATTTCTGATCATCAGAATCGGATAATAATTTGAAACTTTGCCTGTCCCCTTGAAACATATTTCACAGGATCAACTTCATTTTAACAATTACAATAGAGAACCACAAAATGAATGTGCCAAACGATACAAGAACTATCATTATACCTCCTGCATACTGCTTTAATATAAATACCTTTGACCTCAAAATCAGCTATAAAGACAGCACACCTGATAGATATCAAGTTATTGAGCAGACATCGTAGTGGATAACGGACAGACGGGTACAAGTGCCACTCCATATATGACCAAAGTTACGAGCGTATAACAAAGACTGGCAACAAGTCTAAATCTCACAAAAGGAAATAATCCAGTTCTCAGTCATATTACCATCAAAATGATACATTCTGATTTACAACAAGAGGGCCATGATGGCCCTGGATTGCTCACCTGGTATCATTAGACTATGTAAAATCAAGTGACCCCTGGGGCAGAGCCAATTTTGACCCCAGGGTCATGATTTGAACAAACTTGGTAGAGGTCTATTAGCCCATGTTACATACCATATCTAAACTCCAGGCATTGTGATTTCTGAGAAGATTTTTCAGGTTTCTCCTATATTGGTCTATGTTAAATCAAGTGACTCCAGGGCCATGATTTGAACAAACTTGGTAGTAATCTACTAGACAATGCTACATACCAAAAATCAAAAGGCTAGGCCTTGTGGTTTCGGAGGAGAAGATTTTTAATTTTTTAATTTTTAAAATCTATTTTTAGCTCCTGTGACCTAGATTTTTGATGTTATGCTCATGTGAGCTAAAAATAAAGGGGGTGGGCAAAATAACACCTTTTCACCACCCAACACATGTTGCACATTTATATGAACAGAATGAAAAGAATCTAGTGAGTCTGCTCAATATAAAAATGCACCCATTTCAACCAGTCATAGGTTACATCACACCATGCTATAGGAATAACTCAATAGTGTATGCTTTTTTTTCTGATAAGATATTTATCACTGAAGCATCCTTTGACAAAGACATGAAGAGCAATGTGCTTCGCTAAAATAAGACAAAATGGCATTTTTCAATGTTTTTATGGCAATTTAAAACAAGAGAGCCATGATGGCCCTGGATTGCTCATTAGGCTATGTAAAATCAAGTGACCCCTGGGGCAGAGCCAATTTTGACCCCAGGGTCATGATTTGAACAAACTTGGTAGAGGTCTATTAGCCCATGTTACATACCAAATATCTAAACTCCAGGCTTTGTGATTTCTGAGACAGTGTTCCCATTCACGCACAAATGTACGTGAATCATGTACAGAATGCTGAAAAAAGTACAATATATCAGAATACTAGTCTTCTCTACGTGACCGGAACATATGCAAAATGCCTACTGTTTTACTTTTCTTTCCTTCATTTTTTATATTTACACGAACCTGTATACCTACACATACGTCGTAGCCTTGTGTTTTATGGCATGAAAAGCTTCGGAAATTCCTCGCTCTAAAAATAGCACAATTATGGAAAGTAACTCTTGAGGGTACGTACGATTAGGTTCGAGTGTTCCGAATTTGTTTACGAATGTGCGTCTGCATAAAATGTCACACGGAACCCCCAGAACTGAAAATTGTGGCTCACAGGGGGTTCCATGAACCCCTTGATTATAAAAGGCATGGGAACACTGTGAGAAGATTTTTTTCAGGTTTCTCCTATATTAGTCTATGTTAAATCAAGTGACCCCTGGGGTGGGGCCAATATTGACCCCAGGGTCATGATTTGAAAAAACGTGGTAGAGACCCAGTAGACAATGCTACATACAAAATATATAAACATCAGGCCTTGTGGTTTCTGAAATGAAGATTTTTAAGTTTTTTTTCCTATATTAGCCTATGTTTAATCAAGTCACCCCTGGTGCTGGACCATTTTTGACCCCAGGGCCATGATTAGAACAAACTTGGTAGTGATCTACTAGACATTGCTGCACACCAAATATCTAAACCCAAGGCCTTGTGGTTTCTGAGAAGAAGATTTTTCAAGTTTTTTCTATATTAGCCTATGTTTAATCAAGTGACCCCTGGGGCAGGGCCAATTTTGACCCCAGGGTCATGATTTGAACAAACTTGATAGAGATCCACTAGACAATGCAACACACCAAATATCTAAACTCTATGCCTTATGGTTTCTGAGAAGAAGATTTTTCAATTTTTTTCCCCTTTATTAGCCTATGTTAAATCATGTGACCCCTGGGGCGGGGCCAATTTTGACCCCAGGATCATAATTTGAACAATCTTGGAAGAGAGTCATAAGATCATGCTACATACCAAATATCTAAACTCCAGGCATTGTGGTTTCTGAGAAGATTTTTCAAGTTTTTTTCTATATTAGCCTATGTAAAATCAGGGACCCCTTGGCGGGGCCAAATTTGACCCCAGGGTCATATTTTGAACACCCCAGGGTCATAATTTGAACAATCTTGGAAGAGAGTCATAAGATCATGCTACATACCAAAAATTAAAAGGCTAGGCCTTGTGGTTTCGGAGAAGAAGATTTTTCAAGTTTTTCCTATATTAGCCTATTTTAAATCATGTGACCCCTGGGGCAGGGCCAATTTTGACCCCAGGGTCATAATTTGAACAATCTTGTTAGAGAGTCATAAGATCATGCTACATACCAAAAATCAAAAGGCTAGGCCTTGTGGTTTCGGAGAAGATTTTTAAAATTTTCATTTTTAAAATCTATTTTTAGTGCCTGTGATCTAGATTTTTGACCAATCAAAATAATTTTAACAACTTTGGTAAAGGGCCCCATAATGAACATTCCTGTGAAGTTTTATCAAAATCCAGTGAGTAGTTAAGAAGGAGATGTTGTTTTTTTAAAGAAATTGTTGACGACGGACGCACACACGCACAAAAGCTCACCATGAGCACGTTGTGCTCAGGTGAGCTAAAAAAAAAAAAAAAACACGACAAAAAACACATTACATTGTTTGATACAATTTATTTCAATTTATTCATACATGAAAAAAAAAGAAGAATAAATACACCCAAAATCATACTTTGATAATCATATTTGACTGCCTAGCAACACATGCCTAGCAACACATGGTTAGTGATTTAATTTTCATGACCAGTTATGTAAAAATTTTCACGATAATTGTTCATACCAATTTCAAGTACCATGGTGTTTTCAGGTCATCTTCTTTAATAATAATACACTGTTTACCTTAATGCAAATTGTTGATAGTGTTGACTACTGGTATCACACAAGCTCACCTTGAGCACATTGCACTTAGATTTGTTTCCATTAATATTCCATTTCTGCTTCTCCATGAATAAAGAACTCAATGTTCTTGTTATAAAGTAATCCTTTACCTTTATTCATGCATCAGCAATAATGCACACATCTGAATGCAGTAGTATGACATGGAATACATAAATGAACCCATTCTGTTAACACTGAAGACTTCTCCCTTACATCGGTGCACATAGCCTCAATCATATTTTTTATTACAACTGATGTTATTTAACATTGATAAATGTTCCTAATCTACTGCTAGCATTATTGATTTGTTTACTGCATAAGATAAAGGAATGACATATACAGTGGCAAAACAGGGAGCAGCAACCTGCTATGCCAGCTGGAACACAGCATTATATACACAGCTAGCAACTTTCATCATTTTCAAATAACAAAGAGTAAGCATACAATATATATTAATACAATGTTATCAAGCTGTCTACAAGGCAACACTTATCACACAGTTTTTTTATTTTTTATTATTTTAAGCATGTTGTTTTACCCCCCCCCCCCCCCAAAAAAAAAGACACGCTCCTTTAGAATGATGTCTTAAATACAAATGAACAATATTGTCAGGAGTCCCCATGAAGAATTATGCCAGATAGAAACAGAAAATGGGTTATGCTTTGTATATCTAATCAAACAAAAATCTAACAATGAAACCCTCCTTCATAATAATATAGATATCATACCTTTCAGTGTCTACATGTGGACATGCCTGTGCAAAACACATCTACATAAATTTTGAGACACCAATATAATGGAATGTAGTGTAATTGTTTTGAATTTTCTAATGTGAATACTTCATCAACATACATGTTGATACACACTTACTTATTACTCCATACACAATTAACTTATAAGATCTATCCAGAGATTTGTAAATTATCAATTTTTGACCTTCAACCTTTAAGTGTGACCATGACCTTTAAATGGCCCAATGTCATGTGCATGTGTGCGATCTCATCATGTTGAACAATCGTATAAAATAATTTGAAAGTTCTAGATGCACAAGGAAGTTACAGCACAAAATCTAATCTACCTATTATGATCATTAGCCTTCCAGTGTGACCTTGACCTTTGAACCTTAATCACACACCAGAAAACTGTATCATCATGATGAACAGTTATACGGAGATATTTTCAAGTAGCTTAATGCATGACAGTTTCTGTCTGGACAAAAAAGTTGACAGACACCAACGGATTATTGCAAACTAATAACAAAACAATTCCCTTGAAAATCTACTTTAAAAAAAAAGATGGGCCTGAAAACGCTCACAATAAAAAAAAAAAAAAAAAATTCATTACCAGTAAAATTTACTATATTAAAGTGTATTTGTACTGAATACATAATCCATGGGATCATTTCAATTCCACAAACCAAACAGTACCTGTGGTCAAAATTTGAAGTCAAACTTGCTCAAGAAATGTAGATGCTGGAGTGCAAACAAAGTGAAATCTTGCATTTTTTAATATTCAAAGGGCCATAACTCTTGACCTTATTAGTATAAACAAATTGAGGATGCCTCACAGACGCTGGACATTCATCGATCCTAACAGCTCAACCTGAGCACAAGTGCTCAGGTAGGCTAAAAAAATCTTACAGAAATCCAACCTTATTTACATCTGTACACTATCACACACTCACTCAGAAGACATCAATTAAAATCATTTGTATCCCTGAAGCTTAAATTATCCTTAGCACATCTCTAAACTGTTAAGATTAATTATTTTATCCTGCTAAAAACCCCAACACTCTACTACATGAATAACCATTCAAATAGTTATGATGGTAGATTTCTATTCACCCCTTACTGGTTCTCTAGTTAACACTAATGAAGAAGCTATTGTTTATATCATAATAATCTCCTTCCACAAAATGACTTCCACATCAACAAAAAGACAAATGAAATCCATAAGGTAGGGCAGTATGTCCCATCACTTTGGATTTTTCAGCGTGGATGAGAGCCAGTCCAGTCCCTCATATAGACCATCCCCAGTTGTTGCACACGTTGCTTGGATATACCATTTACGCTGATTCATTTTATGTAGATCCAGCTTCTCTGTTATTTCTGATGCATTCATGGCATTGGGCAAATCCTGCAATTACAAACAGAAGATGATATTTAATATAAAAGGTGACAGCTACATATTTATATCCCACTCCATTTCTTCATCCTATTCAATCAGTAAACTTGGGTTATAAGGAACTCCACTAGACAAGTTCAATGCCAACCAAAGCAACAAGAACACTCACACAGTCAGATTTGCCTCACATAAAGCTGCCAGAAGCACTAGCTCTAGAATTGCATACCACCAGCCTTTCTTTTTCTCCTACATTACATACATTGAAACATGGTAAGGAACAGAATCGGACATCACTTCATTACTGAGGTCACAACTTTGCACATGTTTATGCTACCACTGGCATCTATGCACAGTTCAATCAGTCTGATAATAAACTAATATATTCTACAAATAATGAACAGCAAATGGCATCCTTCCTGCAGAAATAAAGCGAACTGTTAACAGTTTGTACTTAAAACAAGTCTAACAACCCTTCACCTTCCAGTTCATGTCATGTGCTAGTGCTCTGATTGGACATCATTGAAATTAACATGATGCCAAAACACCCCGAAATGAATATGCATATTGGTTTAACCAGAGAAAAGCTGTACAATCCTTTGACAAACAAATGCACATGAATCTTGCTTTCAATAGTTACCTTAGTTCACCAACCTCCGACAAAAATTCAGAGCGTGGCTAAACCTTTTTTGGCAACAAGTTAATTAACATGAAAATAAACTAGAAATGTGTCCAGAGTAAACAGATGCCCCCACCCATCAAATTTTCCAAAAGGCCAACACCCAGGTGAGCAAGTCATTTCCTGAGTAATATATCCATGAAGTTTAAAGAGTTATGTGCGTCACAAGCATGAAATTCCATATTTTTTAAAAAAGAAAGGCCTACAACTCTAACTTTAGCAATGGTTCAATAAAAATCCCAGGCTGCAAAAATTCATGTCCTGCATTACATATTCATAGAGTTTCGAGTCTGTAGTACAATTACTTTTAGAGTTCCGTGCGTCACAAGCATAAAATTCAATATTTTACAACAAGAGGGCCATGATGGCCCTATATCACTCACCTGAGAACCACTGTTCTAAAGAAGCAATCTTGGTAGCCATAGAACATCTGTGCCAAAACATTTTAAAATCTGGCAGTAGCTTTAGAGCAAAAGTCTTTTTAAATTTTTCACTGTATAAAGTCAAATTAGCCCTGCCCCCGGCGGCCATGTTTTTTTACAGACTGGAATAATTTTAGCAATCTTGGTAGATAGTTACCCAAGGAACATCTGTACCAAAACATTTTGAAATCTGGCCAGTAGTTTTGAAGAAAATGATTTTTAAAGTTTTCATTTTTTTTTTCTATCTGTTGCCATGGCAACCACAGTTCTATATGGATCAAGTATCATCCTTGCAAAATTTAATCAAATTCTATCCAGCAGTTTCAGAGGAGATGTCATAAAAAGTTTTCACTATGTACATATAAGACAAATTTGCCCTGCCCCTGGTGGCCATGTTTTATTACGGATCGAAATAATTTTAGCAACCTTGGAAGATAGTTACCCAAGGAACATCTGTACCAAAACATTTTGAAATCTGGCCAATAGTTTTTAAGGAGATGATTTTTAAAGTTTTCATTATTTTTTTCTTTCCGGGCTGACGGATGGACAAATGCAAATCTATATGCCCGCTCCCCTCCCATTTTTGGTTGGGGCATAAAAAGTAAACAAAATACCCTATTTTTGAAAAAGACATGAATGAAAAAATGTCAAGCATACCGTGTCCAACAGAAAAGGTGCAGCAATATTTTTTATGATTTAACCAGGGGTTTTCTGAAGTGTTCGCTGCTCCACAGTGGTTTGGAAATGAAGATTTTGTAATTAAATTTGGTAAGGTTTAACTGTGGTTTTCTGCAGATCAGGCTTTATGTGGTACCTATTGAGTGCGTCAAAATGAGTCTATATGAGGGAAAGGGTTAATTAAGCATTTTTGGCTATTTCAAGGGCCTAGGCCAATTTTGCTATTTACTGAACTTAACCTAGAATCTATACCTTCATACAAGTGACTCTGAGAGTGGATTAGACTAAAATGTCCAAAGCTGACAAAGCTGAAGTTATTTACAACTGTAAGTGCCAGAACTTTTAAGTGCCTCAGGTGGTTTGGCTGGCTATTGAAAATGGCCTATACTTTATACCGTCATACATTTTCAGCAGGTTTGAAGAAGATCTGATGAAACTGTGAGCAAGAGTGCGAACAAAGCTAATATGTCCAATTTTTATTAATTCCAGGGCCATAATTCTGATGTGCCTTTGGCGATTTGGCTGGTAATTGAACTTGTCCTAGATTTAATACATACAAACATTCTCAGCAAGTTTGGTTAAGATCCAATGAACACTTTTTAATTTAGCGGACAAATAAAGCGTGACAGATGGATGGACGGACTACAAATTATTTTTGTATAATGTTCAAATTATATCAAAGAACTTTGCCTGAGGGGAAAAGAAGTAGAGATGTGTGTGTAAAGTGCTCTGATCATTTTTGCAAATTACATAATTATGGATACAGAAAATTAAATTACAAAGAAATTGTATGAGGAGGAAGCTTAGGATATGGACTATATGGTGCAAGCTTTGGATTGAGAATGTGAGTTATAACTTTGGAGATATTGGAGAAAATATGAAATTTTCTTTGTCTTTCCTTTGTACACAATGAATCTACCTGGATTGAAACACCTGTGATTACATAACAAATAAATGGCCTATAGATAAACAGAATGAATATAATCAGAAAATAGAAGAGTTAGAGGAGAGATTGCAGAAATCGGAAGAATTGTGCATAGAGGCTAACAGGAGAGCAAATAGAAACTAGAACCGCAAGCGGTATCTCGGTTTTCGCTTTTAACCTAATCAACTTGAACACTTTATTTCAACTCAGCCACAATTTTCAATATGAAACAGAACGAAAAGTTTTTTGAAGACCTACTCTCATTTGCACAGTTTTTTTTTGTGTGTTTTTTTTGCAATGTTAGAACATTCAAACTCTTCTAGCGCATATATTTTCCCATACCCTGTCCCTTGAAATCCATCCCATTCTGTGGTGCAGTCAACAAGGAACAAAATGCTGAAACCCGCATTTCAATCAGACTTTAACATTTTGAGTTATAAGCAAAAGAGTGATTTTAAGCAAAACGCCCTCTAGCGGCAAACAATTAGAAACAAAATTGCAAAAACAGCAAATAGTTCAAACAAGTATATAAGTCGCACTAGTCAAACTTTTTATTCTTATGTATCAGAATTTGAAGCATAAAACCTGATTTACAATTATTCCAAAAAAGGATCAAAATTTGGACTGCCGTATACTGACCAAATCAAGTCCGAATTTCAAAAACTAAACATCACTGGAAAGAGCTCTTTAAGAACTTAAACTTTTGTTCATATACTCTCAATGAAATATTTTTAGTTTTGGAGCTATTTGTCGCCGAATAAAAACACAATAATCGTAATATGACCTTGACCTTTTCAATTCCTTTTTATTTTTTGAATTGTGAGGCCCTTTCAAACATAACAATACATATCGTGTGAAAATTTCATGAAGAATGAACAGAAAATAAAGTCAGGAGCGCCAAAAACATGTTTTTGAAATTTTAATTTTTCCTAAAATTTAGTGAAGTTTGACCGTTTCTAGAGGACAAACCACGCATTTCCTTAATTCGCCATCCCATATATTTTGTGTGTATACGTCTTTTAAATGGTATGCCGGAGACGGAATTCTTCTATCTGATCTCTAACAAAAACGGATAGGTTTTTCGTAGACCTACCCTCATTTGCACAGTTTTTTTTTGTTTTGTTTTTTTTGCAAGGTTCGAACATTCAACCTTCCGTAGCTCAAAAGCTTTCAGCCACACGGACCCTCGAATCCTATCATATGTTATTAGTCTATCAACAGGGAACAGAATGCAAAAAACCGCATTCGAATCGGACTTCAACTTTTTGAGTTATAAGCAAAAGAATGATTTCAAGAAAAGCGCCCCCTAGCGGCAAAATGAGAAAGAAAATTGATTAAAATTTTACTGTTAGGTACCTAGCAAAGCAGCAAATAGTTCAATCAAGTATACTAACGTTAGTCGCACAGGTCAAACTTTTTATTCTTATGTATCAGAATTTGAAGCATAAAACCTGATTTACAATTATTCCAAAAAAGGATCAAACTTTGGACTGCCGTATAATGACCAAAACAAGTCCGATCTTCAAAAACTAAGAATCACTGGAAAGAGCTCTTGAAGAACTAAAACTTTTGTTCATATACTCTCAATGAAATATTTTTAGTTTTGGAGCTATTTGTGGCCGAATAAAAACACAATAATCGTAATATGACCTTGACCTTTTCAATTCTTTTTTATTTTTTGAATTGTGAGGCCCTTTCAAACATAACAATACATATCTTGTGAAAATTTCATGAAGAATGAACAGAAAATAAAGTCAGGAGCGACAAAAACATGTTTTTGAAATTTTAATTTTTCCTAAAATTAAGTGAAGTTTGACCGTTTCTAGACGACAAACCACGCATTTCCTTAATTCGCCATCCCATATATTTTGTGTGTATACATCTTTTAAATGGTATGCCGAAGACGGAATTCTTCTTTCTGATCTCTAACAAAAACGGATAGGTTTTTCGTAGACCTACCCTCATTTGCACAGTTTTTTTATTTATTTTTTATTTTTTTTATTTTGCAAGGTTCGAACATTCAACCTTCCGTAGCTCAAAAGCTTTCAGCCACACGGACCCTCGAATCCTATCATATGTAATTAGTCTATCAACAGGGAACAGAATGCAAAAAACCGCATTCGAATCGGACTTCAACTTTTTGAGTTATAAGCAAAAGAATGATTTCAAGAAAAGCGCCCCCTAGCGGCAAAATGAGAAAGAAAATTGATTAAAATTTTACTGTTAGGTACCTAGCAAAGCAGCAAATAGTTCAATCAAGTATACTAACGTTAGTCGCACAAGTCAAACTTTTTATTCTTATGTATCAGAATTTGAAGCATAAAACCTGCTTTACAATTATTCCAAAAAAGGATCAAAATTTGAACTGCCGTATGATGAGCAAAACAAGTCCGATCTTCAAAAACTAAGTATCACTGGAAAGAGCTCTTGAAGAACTAAAACTTTTGTTCATATACTCTCAATGAAATATTTTTAGTTTTGGAGCTATTTGTGGCCGAATAAAAACACAATAATCGTGATATGACCTTGACCTTTTCAATTCTTTTTTATTTTTTGAATTGTGAGGCCCTTTCAAACATAACAATACATATCGTGTGAAAATTTCATGAAGAATGAACAGAAAATAAAGTCAGGAGCGACAAAAACATGTTTTTGAAATTTTAATTTTTCCTAAAATTTAGTGAAGTTTGACCGTTTCTAGAGGACAAACCACGCATTTTCTCAATTCGACACCCCATATATTTTGTGCGTATATGTCTTGCAAATCGTATGCAGCAAACAGAATTATTCTATCTGATCTCTAACAAAAGTGGGTAGGTTTTTCGTAGACCTACCCTCTTTTTTCCACTTTTTTCCAAGGTTCGAACATTCAACCTCTCCTAGAACAATTTTTTTCCCGTACTCGTTGATAAGATATCCATCATATTTTATTGGGCTGTCAACAAGGAACATTATGTAAAAAACTGCATCTAAATCAGGTTTCAAATTTTTGAGTTATTAGCAAAACAGTGATTACATGCATTGCGCCCCCTAGTGGCTAAATCAGAAATAAATGTGAAAAGTTTGACCAATTAGGCACATGTTCAGATAAAGATGACTCCATGACCAAAATTTCATAGCTGTAGCTTTTCTCATCTGGCCGCTAGGCTGGACACAAAAATGGGTGGAATTGGAAAAATAATAAAAATAAAAAAAAAAAAAAAAAATCAACAGAAGAAGAACAATAGGTTTTCGCCCAGCAGAGGCGAAAACCTAATGAACAATATTCAAGAAAAAATAACATAAAAATTTACGGTATAAAAGAAGAAGGAAAAGAAAACCAGATATCACTCACAGAAAAAGTACACGACATACTGAAAAAGCAGAATGTGGAGCTACGAAATGAAGACATTGTGGCCATACACCCACTACCCACCAAGCCTGGACAGATAAGACCAGTCATAATCAGAGTAACCAACAATACTGTAAATGAGGAAAAGGAGGGAGCTAAGGGACACAGGACATAGAATTGCCGATGACGTGACAATCATGAACTCTGGACTTATTAAACAGGTTGACCCTTCATAAAAAAATTGGATCTGCAAGGTTTTTCAATGGAACAGTATACGGCCAAACATTAACAGGAAAATGCATCAAATTTGATGTATATGATAACACTGATGAGACTTTGCAGAAATTTCTGGACAAGGGAGAAGTCGACAGACGAAGGCCAGAGGAATCCAGGGCTTCCAAGAAATAATCATGCAAAGCTACACAAGATGCCTCAGTTGTAACAGCTGTCTTGAATATAATTTGGTAAGTCATAACATGTTTTACAGTTTCAGTTTTTAATTGAAATGAAGAAAAAAATCTTATGGCCAGTAGTTAAATGGTTTTTGTACAATATCACACTAAAAGCTCTAAATATGTTTTTATTGAATCATCACCTTACTGTCTACAGCATTTTCTCTTCCGAGTTGATGTAAATTAAATTGAACAGACATGTTTTTTGTGGATATGTGTATTGTTTATGTATTCATGTGTGAATGTATATGAGTTTGTGATGTGTGTGTGTATTTGGGGCTGCATGCGTGAGTGCAAGCGAGTGAGGGAATGCTTATTTGTGTGTGCGTGTGTGTGTATTCTTACAATATTATAAAATGAAATGTTAAACCTCTATCTCTTAATGGTCATATTTTTTGACATATACAGTCCAACCTCGCTATTCCGAAGTCATTGGGACCGAGCTGAAAACTTCAATATAGCGATAATTCGGATTAAAAATCGATGCTTTTATGGTGACATACATGTATCGGTGTTTATTATTTTACCGGTGAGTGTCATGAAAACAACTACGCCGTAAGATTATCAAAATACAAGACACACAAATAAGAACAGATGTTTATTTTGTCACATGTATATGCAAAAGCTAGAACAACAAAAGAAAAAAATAATAAATAATTATAGCACACACTTTAGCACACAGTTCGCACTGTTCCTGAAAGAAGAGCACATCACTTCTTGAAAAAAGACGTGATGTCCCTCTGCATAGCACTGGTCCTACTGAGGTGCTTCCTGTTTACGTAACGTTCTAACCTGTTAAGAAGTCCATACATTGGGCCCGCGACAGCCTACCCCCACACCTCCCCAGTGTCAGACGCCTGACTATGATGTATTAATCAACCCCTCAGGCATCAATTAGCAATAACCAGATATCCAGTCGGACACACGACAGTGTACCCTCCCCTGTAAAAGGTGTGAAAAACCTACCTGAACTTTCACAACGACGCCGCAAAATAAGCGTGTCTGTTTTTCATCCGGGTAAGTACGAAAAGTGACTGAAAATTTGACTTCGATTTAACAATTGAAAAATGTGCATAAATTGCGATTTCGGGACCGAAAAAATACTTCGAAATAGGATTTTTTTCGAAATAGCGAAAATCGGATTAAACATTTTATTTTAGTTGAATTTTATAGGAGAAAAATCGGGACCGAAAAAAAAAATTGAAATAGAGAGGATTTCGGTTCAACGGTTATCGGAATAGCGAGGTTGGACTGTATGGTGGTTTCTGTAGAAAGTTTATTCTGCAAAAGGCACTATCAAACTGTACCAACTGAAATGATCAAAGATCTCTTCTCCATAATATACATGGTGATATGTTTTGCAGTTATAGCTGATAATTGAAATAAAAATTATCTACGGATAAAGGAAAAAAACATGAGGTCATTAGTTATATGGTTGTTGCATATGATCATATTGGAAGTAATAAATATGGTATTTTGATTTTGAATCATCACCCTACTGTCATAAGTATATTCTAGCTGATTTAAGCTAACAGGTACATGTTTTTGTGGATAATGTGTTATATATATATATATATATATACAGTTGAACATCGCCAAACCGAACATCGTTAAACCGAATTCCTCGCCATTTCGAAGTTTATTTTCGGTCCCGATTTCTTCCCTTCTTATTTTAACTAAAAATAAAATGTTTAATCCGAATTTTGCTATTTCGATTTTTTCGCTATTTCGACGTAAAATTCCGGTCCCGAGGTCGCAATTAATGTACATTTTTCAATTTTTATTTTGAAGTCAAATTTCATAAATTTTCGTGAACTAATTATCGTTCTTATTATCATTCGTATCCGGGTCAGTAACCAAGTTTATTTTGCGGAGGCAATTGGAGTGATGGCTCAGGCAAGTTTTTCACACCTTTTTTCGAGATTGAGTTGGGCAACGTGTTACCCACCCGAAATGTTGATTATTGCTAATCGATGTCAGACAGGTTGCATGATATGCACGTGCCAGAAGATAAACCCAGGTGTCAGATCCTTAGTACATTCCATATCATAGCGTTCGTCACCGGCATGCGACGCTACCTGAAGCAGCATATCGACGGTAAAAATATGTATCATTGTTTGACATGGTAGAATGATTATGTTCATCAGAAGCATCTAGTAAGTAGATCATGATATATTTTCATTACTTTTCATAACTTGCAAACAGTATATACGTACACCTTATAGGTGGTTTTCATGGCAAAACAATTTCCATAATATGCACCGGTAATGAAAACGCAGACATGCACGCTCACAAACTGAAATTTCCATCGGATTTTTAATCCGAATAATCGTTATTTCGAAGTTTTCAGCTTGGTCCCAAAGACTTCGATTTAACGAGGTTCTACTGTATGTATATATAAGTGTTTGTATATGGTGGTGTGTGTGTGTGTGTGTGTGTGTGTGATAGAGAATGAGTGAGGGAGATAGAGAGAGACAGAGAGACAGTGCAGGCCTAATAATTTGTGTGCTCGTGTATGTATGCTTGCAAGATTGTATGATATAAATTCATAAATATTTTTCAAATTGATTAATTATTGTAGACATTTTATAACGTCATTCAAAATTCATATGGTATTTTGGGCATAAATATACTGAGTTATTGTACACTAAAATTTAATGTCCAGTAATGTATTCAGATGTTAATGTGCAAATTTGATGGCATGGGCAGTCATGCTGTTCACTATTGTTTACTTTATTTGTTTTTTGTTCTTACCTTGCACAATCTGCTTTCTAGATATTAAGTTGTTTTGTAAGTCAGTATGTGAAAGTTTAGATGAAATTACAGTACAGGAGGTGTGGTTTGTTTTTTATATTTGTATCCTAAGATATTAAAATGTATACCAGTACTATATCATGAGTAATGTGAAATGTGTTTCTTACAACTGCCGGGGCTTAAACAATAATAGCAAGAGACTGGATATATTCCAATTCCTGAAAAAACAGAATGCTGATTTTTATTGTCTACAAGATTGTCATTTTACAGATGGTTTAGAAAAAGTGGTTTATACACAATGGGATGGGGAATGTTATTTTTCTCATGGAACTTCAAATTCTAGAGGTGTTTGTATTTTATTAAAAAAAAAACAAAAAACATATTCCAGCTGTGATTCATCATGTAGAGAGGGATACAAATGGTAACTGGTTGTTGATAGATGTAAGTTATGATGGAAATAGATTTACTCTTTGTAATATTTATGGTCCTAATACTGATAAACCTATTTTCAATTCTGAAATTTTTAATATGATAGATAAAATGGGAAATGAGTCATACATAGTTTGTGGAGATTTTAATCTTGTACTAGATGTCAATAAAGATTACACAAATTACAAATCGGTGAATAATAATAAGAAAGCAAGGGAAAAACTTTGTACAATTATTAAGGAACGTAATTTAGTAGATACATTTACATTTATGAATGGAAATTCAATACATTTCACTTGGGGATGAATGAATCATACACAACAAGGCAGACTGGATTTTTTCCTCACATCAGAAAATTTAATGTCCAAAATAAAAGATTCTACTATTGGAATCTCATAGTGTTCTGACCACTCATTTATATGTCTGGAATTAGTATTCAATGATATGGAACATGGCAAACCTTTATGGAAATTTAATAATTCATTGTTGTATGATGAAGATTACTTTGACTGTATAAATGATAAAATTGATGAGATAAAAAGACAATATTGTCTACCAGTTTATTCTTTAGAAAATATAGCTAATATAGATGACAATGATATTCAGTTTGTTATTAATGATCAGTTATTTCTTGAAACTTTGTTCATGGAAATTAGAGGGAAAACAATTGCATATTTTAGTTATAAGAAAAAACAAAGGACTTCACTTGAACAAATCTTAGTGAATAAGATAGAAAACTTAGAGAACAAGAGGGCCAAGATGGCCCTGTGTCGCTCACCTGAGTAAGATGGCTGTGTTAGGCATAATGACAAAAAATCTGGCATCTAAAGTGTTTTTCTAACATTTGACTAAGTGACCTACATATTGATCCTACCTGAATTTGCACTCAACTGGGAATTCATGCAGTCATCATTCATATCAAGTGTAATGAAGACTGGGACAAAAATGTAGGCCTCTAGAGTGTTCACAAGATTTTTCTAAGATTTGACCTTGTGACCTAGTTTTTAACCCCATGTGACTCATTTTCGAACTCATCCAATATATCAATTAGACAAACATCCTGACCAAATCTATTGAAGATTGGGCTAAAACTGTGGCCTCTTTGAGAGTTCACAAGGTTTTTCTAAGATTTGACCTGGTGACCTAGTTTTTGATCCCACATGACCCAATTTCAAACTCATGCAAGATATCATATAGACAAACATCCTGACCAAAATTTATGAAGATTGGGCCAAAACTGTGGCCTCTAGAGTGTTCACAAGGTTTTTCTAAGATTTGACCTGGTGACCTAGTTTTTTGACCCAATTTCGAACTCATCCGAGATATCATGTAGACAAACATCCTGACCAGGTTTCATGAAGATTGGGTTAAAACTGTGGCCTGTAGAGTGTTCACAAGGTTTTTCTAAGATTTGACTTGGTGACCTAGTTTTTGACCCCACATGACCCAATTTCAAATTCATCCTAGATATCATGTAGACAAATATCTTGACCAAATTTTATGAAGATTGGGCCAAAACTGTGGCCTGTAGAGTGTTCACAAGGTTTTTCAAGGATTTGACCTAGTGACCTAGTTTTTGACCCCACATGACCCAATTTCGAACTCGTCCGAGATATCATGTGGACAAACATCTTGACCAAGTTTCATGAAGATTGTTCACAAGATTTGCCTAGTCCTTTTTCCCACTGACCCAATTTCGAACTCATCTGAGATATCATGTAGACAAACATCCTGACCAAGTTTCATGAAGATTTGGCCAAAACCCCAAGGAAAAAAAAAAGGGCTAAAGTGCTCAGGTGAGCTAAAAACTTAGATGAAAATAACAAGGAACAGTTACTGACATTGCAAAATGAGTTACAGATACTAAGGGCTGATGTCTTGAAAGGGCATATAATAAGATCTAGAGCAAAGCTCATAGATCAATGTGAAAAGCATTCAAGCTATTTTTGTAACTTAGAGAAACAATATTGTACAAGTAAAGTTATTCCATTTATAGAAAAGGATGATGGGTGTGTGCTGACAAATCAATCTGATATTTTGAATGAAGCATGTACTTTTTATAAAAATATGTATTCAAAAAATGATGTAGAAAAGGAGTATGATATTGAAAATGATTTAAAAGATGCAACTGTTGAAAAGTTGTCTTGTGAAGAATTTGATAATTTAGAAGGTTTGTTAACTTATGTTGAAATGTTCAGAACATTAAAGAATATGAAAAGTAACAAGTCTCCAGGATCAGATGGATTTACTGTTGAATTTTTAAAGGTTTTTTGGATAAAATTGGGGCATTTTATAGTTAGATGAATTATTAACTATGCATTTACTATTGACTCCCTTTCAATTACACAAAAGCAAGGAATAATTACATGTATCCCAAAGAAGAATAAGCCCAGAAAATTTTTAAAAAATCTCAGACCTCTTACATTGTTAAATGTAATATATAAGCTTGCTTCTGGGTCAATCGCAAACAGATTGAAGTCTGTGTTATCAAAATTAATATGTTACGATCAGATAGGTTTTATTCAGGATAGATATATAGGGGAAAACACTAGGTTGTTGTATGATATACTAAAAATAACAGAAGAGAGAAACATTCCTGGTTTATTAATTACATTTGATTATGAAAAAGCTTTTGATACACTATCTTTTAATTCTATTGAAAAAACTCTAAAATATTTCAATTTTGGGAACATGTTCAGGAAATGGATAAAATTGTTTTTACATAATACAATGACAAAAATACAGATTAATGGATTTCTTTCAGATTTTTTTAAAGTAGAGCGA